>RPOG01001106.1:0-138461 GCA_008086565.1 Thalassoma bifasciatum
TTTCTATATCATTAGTGTAATGCTCCCGTTTCCCCCGAGCCGCTCAGATATGAGGAGATTCCAACGCGAAGGGGAGGAGGAGGAATGAGTCACACGCCAGTAACCATCTCTTTTCTTTTTCTTTTTTTTAGTCTGCGTGGGAAGAGAAGGTCACAGAAATATATTGTTTTCTTGTAGTTCTTGAAAAACAGCCCCCCCATCGCTATTTTTAAGAAAGAGCCATGAAGATGGTATTGATTTCCTTTTGCAAACTAAACAAACCTAATAGCTGCTCGCTCAGAGAGGGAGTGTGACTCAAACCAGAAGTCTCACTGAGAGCTGGGAGCAGGTTAGAAAAAACTGTCTCAATTAATATTTGTCAGATTTTAAAGTGATTGTGCATCCTTCACAGCTTCTAGAAATCCTCCATGCTCTATCACTTAAAGCTGCCTGTGTGCAGTTGAATGTTCACTGGATTGTTCTGTCCATTTTCCTCTCCTTTTCAAAAATGATGCACTGTTTTGTCCAGAGAGGGCGCCGAAATCCACGTAAACAGAAAGTTCCTCATGGGAGTTTTGCAAACCTCAGTCACAAATGGCCAAATTGTTGAAAAACACGCACTTAAGTGTCTTTTTGGGAGCAAAAACATGCTAAAGTGCCCTCCTAGTTGGCGAAAAACACAAGTCTGCCCCATTGGTTGGTTAAATGATGGTAAACTGTCCAACTGGGAGCCAAAATATGCAAAAATGTCCTCTCAGAAGCCAGATCGAATTCTAAAGTGCTCATTTGGGACACAAATTATGCTTGCATGTCCTCTTTGGAGCCAAAATATTTTAAGGTACCCTCTTGGGAGCCTAAATAGTCTAAAGTGCTTATCTGGGAGCAAAAAAAATGTGCTCAACTGCCCTTTTGGGAACCATAATGTGCAGAAACGCTCTTTCAAGAGCTAAATCAGATGCTTAAGATCCTTCCTCTTGGGAGCCAAAATATGCTAAAGTGAAAGTTCAGGAGCCAAATCAGATGCCTAAGTGCCTGTTTGGGAGCCAAATAAGCTTAAGTGTCCTTTTGGGAGTTGAAACATGTGCTTAATTGCCCTTTTCGGAGCCAAACTATTTCAATGTGCCCTCTCAGGAACCACAAATATGCTGAAGTGCACTTATCAGGAGCAAAATACAATTCTTAAGTGGCCTCTTGGGGGCCAAAATATGCAAAAATGCTCTTTCAGGAGCCAAATCAGATGCTGAGGTGCCTGTTTGGGAGCCAAAACATTTTAAGTACCCTCTTTGGGACCATAAATATGCTGAAGTGCCTTTTCAGGAGCCAAACAAGATGCTAAAGTGCCCTTTTGGGAGTCTTAATATGCATTAGTGTCCTCTTGTGAGCCAAAACATGAGTTTAACTGCCTTCTTGGGAGCTAAAACTCACTCTGTTTTGGCTCCCAAGAAAACATCAAACACCAAAAAATGCTCTTTCAGGAGCCAAATCAGATGCTGAGCTGCCCAAAATGGAGTCAAAGAGGCTTAAGTTCTCTATTTCTGGGAGCCAAAATAAGCTCAAGTGCCCTCCTCTCAGGAGCCAAAATATGCTAAAGTACCTTTTCAGGAGCCAAATCAGATGTCAAAGTGCCCTATCAGGAGTCAAAATATACATACGTGTCCTCTTGTCTCTTGGGAGACAAAAACGTGCTGTATGTGCCTTTTTTCTTTTTCTCACCCCTGCCCTTTAAAATGTCTGCAACTGCATCATGGACCAGATTTTCTTCATATTTATTCAAGATTTGGGAATTTTGAACAGAACTTTTGCAAAGATGGGGGGGTGGGGGGTTATTTTATTATGGTTATTTTTTATGATATCTTCAAGAATGTTTGGCCTCCAAACAACATTTTCAGCTCTTTCTGAACTATTCTCTGCCTTGGTTTTGTCTTTTCTGCACCCTTTCATGTTTTCACTCTAGCCTTGTGTCATTTAATGCATTTTTTTGAACTCTCACCTTTTCACATCATGATAAAAACATTCATTTAAAAATGTCAGCTGTAAGAGTTGTTGCACAAAGCCACATAAACGCTCACATGATTTAGAACAAGACTCATTTCAGTGCCATAATTAATTCACTATAAGATGAAAATGGGCGTCAGGCCACGATTGCTCGTAACAGAGATCCTGCTTGTAATTAAAGTGTTATGTTGTTGCCATATTAACTGTTAACCTGCTGGTGCCAGAGTATGTGTGGGGTCTGCAGAGGTTTATTCTGATCAATCCGGACTCATTGGTTTCCTGTCTGCTTTGTTTATCGGTCCTTCTGTAAACCTAAAGAGCCCGACTCTCTGCTGTATCAGAGTCATGACATCCTTTTGTTACTCACACTCATTATTGTGCGTTTGCTTCGATCTGTTTATGTTTCTGGAGCAGCGGTGGACGTCAGGAGTCATCAGGTTTTTGTGCTACAGTTTGCTGCGTTCACATGAGCAGGTTAATTTGGGGAAACTGGCTCTAAGTTACACTGACGGTGAAAGATTTAGTCTGATTCTGATCAATTTCTGAGGTTATTTCAGGATTTTTTTAAAGTCATGGTTTTGTTTCTTCTCCTCAGGCTGGCTGCAGCACCATGTCCTCGGCTGAAAGTGGGGAAATACCGGGCTACCATCTGAGCGGTGAGTTATTTCATTTCATTTGTACATTTTTGGGGTTTATTTGACAGCTTTGGACACTTTTATCCTCCAGTTTTACCACATCTATGGCTCTGTCTGCTGCTGCTGAAGGCCTTCAAAGAATACTATCCCATTAATTGTGTGATTTCTGGTGTTAAAAAAGCGGAGATAGAGCTGTCAAAATCCTCCCACTGATGTAATTCATCTCAAGAAAAATGTCCGGGCTCTGGCTCGTCATGCTTTTCTAAAATGCTGTTTGAGATGTTCAGACGTTTTATTCATTTCAGTTTCATGTTTTGTCAGAGTTTGTCCCCAAACTAGTGTCTGATTTGAATAAAACTTGAAGCATCTGTAAGACGTCTAAATGAAAAAGCTCGAGTCATTATCTGATTCTGCTCAGCGACTGTGAGATTGTCGATTTGCCTTCTGGTCTTAAAATGAAACATAATTCCTCCTCCACTTGTAAAAGCACAGACTGTGATCAAACTCGTGTGTTTTTTGTTGCAGTGGTGCGAAACCCGCCCGGCTGGGAGGTGGGGATCTACCTGGTGGGTTTCTTTGTGCTGCTGGGCGTAGCCGGGCTCAACATCTGGAAGTTGTGGAAATCTGGAACCTTCCCCGCGCCGTCTCCTTTCCCCAACTTTGACTATCGATACCTGCAAGAAAAATATGGAACGTCCTTCTCAGAAGTCAGACAAAAGGTGCGTTTAATGTCAAACATTGATCTGCAGAAGCCAATGTAAAGTTGTCATTGTAAAGTTCCATGGCATTAACAAAACATTGTTTGCTCGATATGTTAAATATGATGTAAGTCAGGCTCCAAACTTTAACCTGTTGCTTTTTGACCAATTTTTTACCACTTTAACTCTCTGATGCATGAATTATGAAAGTCAGTGTCAAGATTTTTCCCTTGAGTGTTTTTGTCGTAAGGCATGAAAAAAGTTTTCCTTTTTTTTTTTTTCACAAATATTTCTAACTGAGCATTCAACATAAAACAGTGTGAACTTATTGTAAATATGACTTATTTTTTTGGTAATTTCATAAATAATCTTTTTTTTAATGCTTTGTGAAACATTTTAACTGTTTCATCCATTTTAGCACTGAATAATTTGTCTATAACATTTTTAAAAATAAATATATATTAGGAAAAAAATTGAAAACATTTTTTCAGGCCCGAAGAAGAATAAAAATATCCTGACACAGGCTAATGTGAATTTCCACCACGTGAACCACTGAATTTAGGAGTAAATAACTTTTAAATAGGTGTCCACAGTAGTGACCACCATGCACCACAGAGAAACACTTATTTTTATAGGTACTTACTAAATTTTTGTCACTTTTCACCACTTTGATTGTTGCTCTTGAAATATTGTTGCTCTTTGGTTGAGTATCACTGGTGTAGAGTATAAAAATCCACAGCAAAAAAATGTATTTGATATTCGGACACATCTAAGATTGGAGAGAGATTTTACTGTCTGCGATTAGAATATTGCAATAGAGCATATTCTAATTTAATCTAACTTGAAATGAATTGCCCCGCCCGAATGTTAATGCCTTTTATTAAATGCGATCAAACTTTAGTGTTAGCAAAATAGAGAACATGAAATAGACTTAGAGACTTAGACGTCCTTTATTGTTATTGCACAAAAAACACAGCAGTGAGATTTGGCAACGAAATGTCATTGCTTGGCATCGGGGCAACACTAACAATAGCATATAAGAATTATAAATAAAGTCTATGTTACTTTAAAAAAACAAGAGCTAAATAATAAGAATAATAAGAATAAGAATAGTGAGTGCAACAGAGAATAAATTAATAAAACAGAATGTAAACTGCAGACTAAACAGTGTAAACAGCAGAACGACCAATGTAGACAAAGAAATAAACATTGTAAACAGGTTGTTGCACAAGGAAAGAAAATATTGCGCAGAAATACCTCTAGTGTGATAATAAACCATTATGTTTGATGATAAAGTATGAATGCTGAATTGGTGACTGTTTTCCTCCCTCGCCTCTGTCTTTCTCAAAGCGAGTTGCTGCCAACAACCACCGGCGGACCTCCACCACCTCCAGCCGTAAACCCAGCCTGGCTCTGGGCGACACCCCGGACGGTTTCAGGGACCTGGGCCACCTGGAGCTGATGAGCAGGGAGCTGGACCCGACCGGCATGGCCCAGCTCAACCGCTCCATCTCCACCGACTCGCTCAGCTCCATCTCCTCCATCGCCAACAACTTCGGCCACGACTTCACGGTCGGCCAGCTGGAGGTGACGCTGGAGTTCGAGCCGTCCAGGCATCAGGTCCAGGGGACGGGGCTGCTCCACATCACGCTGCACCAGGGCAAAGACCTGCTGGAGCGGGAGGAGGGGGACTTTCCTGGCTGCTTCATCAGAGTCTCTCTGGGGCCGGAGGAGCTCAACGTGGGAGTCACAAAGGTGAGAGCAGCTATGTGAGCTAAAAAAAACATCCTCTTTTTTGGTCTTAAAACTATGTCTGGGAGGTTTCTAAAATATTCTCCAAAATGTCCAAGTTTACTCAGCTTGTTTTTCTGATCATTGATGTTTATAATGAAGCAAAACTGCACCGAGCCACTGACGTTATTCTGATTCACCAACCAACCAAGATGTTGAGTACGTAAGAAAACATGAAACTCTGACTGTTTGCAAAGCTGCACTCTCAGAAAGTAAATGCTGAAGTGGAAATGCACTTTCAAAGACAAATCGTAGATATACGGTAGTTTCTCCCTCTTTGAATCGTGCTATCTGCAAAGCTAGCGCCTTTATATCAGCTGAAAATTTTCATGCCTGAAACTCTGAATTAAACTTTAACTGAGATTATTTTTGCAAAAAAAAAAAATGTTTTTTTCTTAGTTAGGCATGTGGGGAGGTATTATTATGAAATCTCATGTCTGCCAGTCAAAAAAAAAAGAAACTTGGCTTTTTTGGAAAAAAATTGACACATATTACGTCAAAATTTTGAAATAAAGTCGAAATTTTGAGATAAATAAGTCAACATACGACGAAAAGTCAAAATCTTAAGATAAGTCAAATATAAAAAAAATAAAGTCAATGTTTTGAGATGAAAGTCAAAATTCTAAGAAAAATTTTGAGATGAGTGAAATGTAAGAAAATGAGGTCAAAATTTTAAGACAAAAGAAAAAAAATTGAGATAATTATGTACACATTTTGATAAGAAAAGTCATGACTTGAAGAAAAGCCAAAATTTTGAAATACGTTGAAATTTTGAAGTAGTGAAGCCAAATTTTCTCACTCAATGAAGTCACAACTTTGAGGAAAAACAATCCAAAACAGCAATAATCAGTTGAAATTTTGAGATAAAAAGGTGAACTGCAAGAAAAAAAGTCAAAACTTTGACTTTATCTCATTCATTTGGACCTTTTATGTGAAAATTTTGTTGTAATATTGGCAGCAAATCAAGTCACCAGTGCCAGTTTTTCATTCTGACATTTTTAACTGATGGAAATGGGCGTCTTTACACTATGTTAATATATTAGAAATATTCACTTCAAACAGAAAAGAATTGTTTAAGATAAGTGTTTGGGTTATGAAGCTACTTTGTTGTCTTTGAGGATCTTAGGTAGGGGATCCATCTTTGTGGGTTTTTAGAATATCACCTTACGTAAATCAAGTAAATTAACCAAACCTAAGACTGGATTCTGAATTTTTCATAGTGAAGCTGGAGCATTTTTTCTTATCTGTCAAACATATGTCCTCTAAAGATGAAGCAGTTCTGCGTTAGCCGCCTTCATGCTCCAAAGGAGGGCGGGAGACTCTGAGCGTAGCAGCCACTCGTGGAGTAAACGGAGCAGAGATTGAGCTCTGAAGAGGGAAATGAAAGGAAAAGTCTCTCAGATGGTTCATTAGCAGTTAAGCTGGGACGACTGAACTCATGAAAAGGACTGAAGATAAAAGTGAAGCCTGTGAAGTCGCTCTGAGTCTGTAGAGTTTGAAGCTTTTCGCTCGGGGCAGCTTTGGCTCACTCGAACTGTATTGAAGGTTTCGTCTACGGCTGAATTTTCGACAGTCAGTGACACGAAACCTCAGGCCGAGAGGTTTGATCCCTCAGCCTGACAGATCAATCCTTCTCTGTCTGACACAAGAGCACATCTCATTCAGCTGCAGTCGGGAAATCTGGATTACACGTCTTTTTTTCACTATCACCAGGAGAAGATGTGACCAGTTTATTCTCTTTAAGATCAAACCTGAGTTATTTACGGGTCAATGACAAAAAGAGGGTCTAAAAACGTATTTTTAAAAAGTTCTTTGAAAATGGATAAAAAACATATCTCTGAGTAAAGAATTGTTTTCTAACAGATTTCAGTAGTTGACCAACATTTCAAAGTTTTTAGGTTCATTCTATTTTAGTATTTTTAATTTGAGCACCCAAAAATGTCAGGTGGCGCAACCAAATATATGAAAATATATTTATATGTGCCTGTTATTTTTTCTGTGTGAAATTATTGGCAAGTATCTCTCAAGTGTCTGTAGTGACTCATACATTTTCATTTTGTGTGTTTCATTTCTTTTATTTGTGAATAAGATAAATAATTTGATGTTAAAATAACATTTCACATTATTACATTGGTTGTTCCACCTGACATGGAAATTGTTCCAGTCACCAATGAAGTGAAAAAACCTTTTTTATCAGTATTTCAGAGAAATCTACAAACTTTTCCACTTGGTCACAAATGTCATTTGGGCTCCTCTGGCTGATGCAGTTTCCTGTTTCCTGTTTTATTCTCTTCACTTTAAAATAAAAGTCTAATGTTACGGTTGCACCACCCTGACATTTGACAAGGTGAAAATTACGGGACAAAAGTTTTTTCAATTTCTCAACAGCTTTAAAATTCTTTTTATTTGCAATGAATGTTTTATTTAAAAAGGTTCAAGCATAAAATAATGCCACCATATTTTTAATTTCCATTTACAATAACTGACATTCAATTTTTAGAGTTTAATTACTGTGGATACTTGTCAGGACGGTTGCACCACCTGACATTTTGGGGGTTTGAGGAACCAAAACACAAAAAAACATGTTTTATTTTAATAGTTTAAAGATGTGTTCAAATAACACAGGTGTCATAGAATAAAGAAATACATGTGATGAAATACTCAATTCATGATGGAAGGAAATATTGCACTCGGACACAAAAAAGGGTACGTCACGTCATTGACCCATACGTTTCTAAGGTCACACAGAAGAAGACATGATGATTTCTTTTGAGTGTGAATCGTTGATCATGATACAATAATTTAAATACCATGAGATGTTCTGAGTTTAGAAGTTTAGAGTGTGAGAGAGAGCTCAGCAAAACAAAGAAAGCAACAATATTGGCCCTTTTCTACTGACCCGTCTTGGCCCTACTCTACTCGGCCCTTCCCGGTGTGTGTTGCATTTCCATTAGCGCGGTACTACACATTGTTGCTTTGCACCCTAAGAAAAGTTGGCTTGAACAAAAAAACCTAGATTTGAAAAAAAAAATCTGCTCTCCAAAATAAATGCTCGCCTTGGTAAGAGTCATGTCTTCAAGAAGTGGTTGCAAGTGCTCATGGGAAATGCAGTCTTTATCACAGAAAACCTCTAGCTTCTCTAGATCATCCTTGCTGCACCTTTAACGTGTTTGATTGCCTTTTTATTTAATCATTTTTTCGCTGCACAGTTCCTGAACTCGCTGATTTCAGAAAAAAAACCCTTCAAACTAACGTAAAGCGTCTTTCTGACAGGAAAAGAAAACTGTTTACATTCCTCCATCTGCTGCACCTGCTCCTCTCCTTCTGCTCCCTGCTCCACTCTGCCAAAAAAAAACAGCTCTACTCCCTGCCGGTGTGTGTGTACGTGTGTGTGTGTGTATATGTGTGTGTGTGTGTGAGTCATCAGCCTCGCTCCCTCTGGTGACTGTGGATTTGTACAGTTTGTTCAGGCTGACAAGGGGACGACACACACACTCACACACACACACACGTTTTCTCTCCAGGGCTCCCCCTCACTGTTGTATTAATGTGTTCAGACTGGGTGTAATAATAATGGAGGCCGCGGTGAAGAAATGCTGACATCAGCTGCGCTCACCGTGATGGTCAACACTGCTTCTTTGTCTCTCTTCTGTCGCTCGTTTCCTTCCAGAATATCTCTTTGCTGTTTTACTTTCATCCTCATTTCCTGTTCTCCTCCCTGGCTTTTGTTTTTGTTGTGTAATAATGTGTCACCCCGTCTTCTATCACTCTCTGTCTACATCGCTCCGAGCCTTTATTGCCTCATTTCCACCGCACACATCGCGCGTGTGATTCCCCCCCAAGCAATAATCCGGGCTGTCTCACATTGTGGATGTCTCTGGGAGCAGGTTTGTGTGCTGCATCGCCTGCTTTGGATGCTTGATGTCTCTCTCTTCATATTTACACAGCAGCAGCAGCAGCTTCTCCACAGCCTGGAGCTGCTGGGTGTATGATTATGATGCTGTTCAGTCGCTCGATGTGAGACACGATCCAAGGTCAGGTTTTCACACCCAGCGCCCTGAATGAACAATTCTTCTGTGGTACTGTGAGATGTTGCTTTCAATTTATCAGAGACACCTCATGCTGACCTTGCACAGCACGTGTTGTTGTTTCACTCTGTCAAAGTGTGTTTGTTTGCTTCACTGTTACAGAGACATCCCTCATCAAATTTCACCCCTTAACCTCTTACATCCCACTTAATTCTGGCCTATTTACCATGCTATGTTTCAAAATTTAAAACTGAAGAACCAGAAGGTCAAAATTCATCAGTGACACCTCATTTGAAAAGATTAAAATCTCTAATTTCAGAAAATGTCATGTTTTTATATGTGGCTAAAGTCCACATCAGGATAAATGCAGCTGAAACTTTTTCCTCTATGTTTTCTATAACCATTTTTGAAACCCATTAACCTCAAGATTTTTCATGCCATATACAAGACATTCGCCACTTCACTTCTACACCTTTTCATCTACATCTGGGTCAAATTTGAGCTTTCGAGGTAAAACTTTGTAGGAGTTAGAGAGTTTGAATCTCAGGCGACCAAACACAGGGAGAGTTGTACTCACTGTCCACGCTCTCAACCGAAGACTATGTGCAAACAAAACCAGCTTCATCAGTGCTCAGTGTCCATTTTTTAGTCAACTTTGTGGGAAAGTTTGCCAAAACCCATGAAATTACATTTGAAGGTCACAGATTGTACCTTTTCTGTTGTGCTCATGAATGTGAATGAAGACACACTGTAATAAATAGGTCTCATCAATGAGCTAAATGGCTACAGCTGGCTTCATGTGGAGGGTAAGGCTGTTGGTCACCGTACCCGTAATAGACAAAACTGTCAGCCAACAAACAACTCTCTAATAAAACTATTATGCAAGATCACCGTGCGCTATAGGCCAGTCACGCAGGAAGTATTTGTTGGCTATCACAAGCTCTCCTGGGATGAAAACTCAACAGAAAATGATAGGGTCGCTTTTTCTTGCAGCTAGAACCCTAAGAAAAGCAAATGCACCCAACTTTGTCAGATTCACCTCAGGGAGGAAATGCTATAAGACTGTGAAGCTGCTGTTATGGATGAGAACAGACAAACAACGGACTTTACAGAAATTTCACCACTTGGAATAATTTGATGAAACAACACTTTTGATATGTTTGAAGTCTGGATTCCTCTGGTGGAAAGGAGAATGAATCTTCAGGGTAAAGGCTACGGACGTGATGTAATGACCCCAAACAGGTAGGACGTCCCAGTTGTTGTGATCACTATCAGAGAGATCCTTCCACTAATTTGTTGGTCAGAAAACTAAAACAAACTTAGAGCCTGAAATGAGAAGAATCTAAACTTCCTAACACTGTATAGCTTTCTGATGAAGTTATACAAATGGTGAACGGATCTCAAACGTCCCGGTGGGGTATAAGAGGTTAAGAACAATCACAGGTGTGAAAAGAGATATTATTAAATCTCTCGTCTCCTGCTCATGCACTAGTTGCCTGGTAACTTCCTCAGCCGCTCGTTTTATTCGATGTGGCATCTGATGATCAGCCTCACAGAAACTGCTGGTCACTTTTTCCCCGTGGCAGATGAGCCTCTTCTTTTGATAAAGAGTGTTTCTGCTGTTATCAGCCGACCGGGCCAAACTGCCTTCAATCTGTGTTTTTCTTTGTAAAAGCCGTGTCTGCTGCCAAAAACGGCTGTAAAGATAAACGGAGTCATTTTGAAGAGACTTGTGCAAAATTGTTGTTTCATGGCCTGCGGATGATTTCTCTGGTGATTCATTTTTCTGAGGAAATATTCACAAAGGAGTATGTGAGGTAATTGGACATGCTGAGGAAACATTTGGGTGTTTTCAGCTCTGCAGAAATCATGCAACATTTTTCTGTGTCCTTCTAAAACTTGAGGATTTATCGAATTCACTGTCTGAGGTATAAGACTGGATGAAGTGATTAAGGGGAATCTATGTGCATGAATGAGATATAATCTTCAAAAGAAAGATTGTTTTTCCTCAGACTGTCCCAGTTTCAAAGCCATTTTTTAGTTTGAACACTCAGGGATGTATGTTTTTGGATTTCAGAGTCCATGTCAAAAACTGTTGGTGCAGTGAACTCATATCCACCCAGTGACCTTGGATGACCAGAGCTGATTGTTTGATCTTTCCCTCTTCCTCCCGCAGGTCCAGACAAATGCATTCACCGTGATTTTTGACGAGCGTTACTCCATCCCCGTGGACCTGTCAACGCTGGAGGAGTACAACCTGCGTTTCGCCGCTTTCGGTATCGATGCTGATGAGAGAAATATCAGCGCTGGAGTCGCAGATCTGAAGCTGTCAGACCTCGACCTGACCATCAGACCGTTTAACGCCTGGCTCTACCTGCAGGATGTTAATAAGGTGAGGGACAAGACGGCATCGGTCACAGGAGGGAGGGGTCAGTTTGTGATATTTTATTTAAATCAGTGAAAAACAGGAAACAACAGAGAAAATGAGAAATATTTGAAGTTGCGTGTAATTTCTCTGTTATACAACCCCAATTCCAGTGGGGTCGGGTGGTTGTGTAAGACGTAAACAAAGACGGAATATAATGATTCACAAAACCTGTTTAGCCTTTATTCAATTGAATACACTATAAAGAAAAAAGATGTCGTTCAAACTGATAAACTTTATTGTTTTTCTGCGAATATTCACTCATGTTGAATTGTTTGCCTGCAACTCGTTCCTAAAAAGCTGGGACAGGGGCAGCAAAAGACAAAGAAACATGATGAATTCTGAGAAAACAGCTGTTTGGATCATTCCACAGGTGAACAGGTTCATTAGAAACAGGTGAGTGGGGCGCAGATGGCCTAGTGGATATGGCCGCACACCATGAGGCTTGCCCTCGAGCGGGTGGCCCGGGTTCGATTCCCACCTGTGGCCTGTTTCCCGCATGTCATTCCCCACTCTCTCCCCCTTTCCTGCTCTATCCACTGTCCTCCTCTATCTAATTAAAGGCAGAAAAGCCCCAAAAATATCCTTTAAAAAAAAAAAAAAAAAGGAAACAGGTGAGTGTCATGATTGGGTATAAAAGGAGCATCATCCCCAAAAGGCTCAGTCCTTCACCAGCAAAGATGGGGCCAGGTTCACCACTTTGTCAACAACTGCGTGAGCAAATAGTCAGTTTAAACTTAAACTGTTCTTAACAGTTTAAGAACAATGTTTATCAGCGTACAATTGCAAAGAATTGATGGATTTCATCATCTACAGTCCATAATATCATCAAAAGATTCAGAGAATCTGGAGAAATCTCTGCATGTAAGCAGCAAGGCCCAAAACCAACATTGAATGGCCGTGACCTTTGACCCCTCAGGACAAGGTACAAACAGGTTTTGGAGCAACATCTGCTGCCATCCAAGACACTTTTTCTTTTTCAGGGACGTCCCTGATTATTTCAGTAAGACAATGAAACCAAGACACATTCTGCTCCTGTTACAACAGCGTGGCTCCGTAGTAGAAGAGTGCAGCTACTAGACTGACCTGCCTGCAGTCCAGACCTGTCTCTCACTGAAAATGTGAAGAATTACGAAGAACGAAATACAACAACAGAGAACTGTTGAGTAACTGAAGTTGTACATCAACACGAATTTGAAAGAATTCCAGCCTCAAAGCTTCAACAGTTAGTTTCCTCAGTTCACAAACACTTATTTAATGTTGTTAGAGGAAAGGTGATGTAACACAGTGGGAAACATGAACCTGTCACAGCTTTTTAGGAACGTGTTGCAGCATCAAATTCAAATGAGCAAATATTTTCAAAAAATTAAGTTTATCAGTTTGAACAATAAATATCTTGTCTTTGTAGTTTATTCAAGCGAATATAGGAAAGTATTTGTAAATCATTGTATTCTGTTTTTGTTTTTCACAACAACACAACTCCACTGGAATGGGGTTGTATTTCAGCACAGGTTTTATGGTGCCCCCTGCTGGACACTAAGCAAAACTACAAGACTTTTAACAACAGGTGCAAGAAGGGATGATATATTTTACTTGAATTAATGATTAAATCATATCGGATTTATAGATTTCAGTCATGAAGTATTCAGTAGTTATAAACAACACTGAATTTTTCCTGTGATTCTGTAGATGATATTATTGTCTGAGCTGACTCTTTGTGTCTTCTTCTTAATTTCTGTCACGCTGTGGTGTTTCTTTCACAGGCTGTGGACGCAGTCGGGGAGATCCTGCTGTCTCTGAGTTATTTGCCGACGGCAGAGCGCCTCACAGTGGTCGTAGCAAAGTGCAAGAATCTGGTGTGGACCAACGGGAAGAACACTGCAGGTCAGGGACTTTGGGTTGTTTGCTGAATGAAAAGTCAAACTGTTTCTTCGTGCTGTGCTTTGAATCAGTAACAGACTCTTAATGTCAAATTTAAGACACATTAAACCTCAGGACAGGACTTTAATGTCTTATTAATCATGTTGAATGTTCAGATAAGCGCCACGTCAACATTAAACTGATAAAGATCATCCTGTCTTTATTGCATGGAGGTAATTTTACTTTAATTTATTACATTTAAATGAGGATTCACTTCATCCTCCACGAGCTGTGTGTGTTTGTACATGTGTGTTCTCTGGGTTTTTAAATGTGGTGAACCTCATTCACTCATCTTCATCATCAGATCCGTTCGTCAAAGTTTATCTCCTGCAAGACGGGAGGAAGATCAGCAAGAAGAAGACGTCCACTAAAAGAGACGACACGAACCCCATCTTCAACGAGGCCATGATCTTCTCCGTACCGTCCATCGTCCTGCAGGTAAAGTCTTAAAACTCCTGCACGACGGAATCATAAAAGTCAATGCATTGAGTGAATTTAGGTCAGAGAGGAAAGATAAGAGGCGTAAAATGTGATAACAGGAGCAGAACAATAAAGTAGTGATGCAGAGTAAGTGACACATGAGTGGTTGGGTTAATAACACAACAAAGGAAAAGTTAGGAAGACGATGAGGAATAAAATTTCCAAGTTGCATTGTTGCAAAAGATTTCTCTGGTTTGATCTTGATCTGCTATAAGATGAAAAGTGAAGGTGTGCTTTCATGACTTTTTCCATCCTGTCAGCCTTATTTTTTCGAAATCAAAAGAGTAGATGTTTATGGTCAGTACTGTGATACAACAAAAGACAGTTTGGTATTTCTCCATAATGGGAACAAGATAAAACCAGACAATTATAAAATAACACGACATTAGTTAGAGAATATGCATAAACAGGCTGTGACCATGTTAGATTTAAGTACCAGAAACTTCCTGTTTGTTGTCTGACAGAATGAAGGTTTAGGTCACAAACGCAGCTGCTTCACTTTCAGACTAAAGTAGAGTAATATAATATCATTTCCTGCAGTAAAGTGGGGTTTTGAGTAAAATGTTTTTACAACATGCAAATATACTTAAAAGCAAAATGCTAACATGTTGATATTAGACATAATACCTGCTTTAAAAAGTAAAATGAAGTCTTAAGAACATAGACATGGAAGCCCATTTCTATTAGGTGAAATAATAAAATAATGAAAAATAAGGCGAAATGACGTGATAAAAAGAATTATCACTTTACAAAGTGATAGAGATTATTTTTTTTCTTTCGGTATTACAGCAATAAGTACTCCCCTTCTTTTTAAAAGGAATGTCTCTCTATTTTTTATTATGACCTTAACCACCTATTTATTTTTACTTTTTTATTCTGCAAGTCTACCTGATTTTAGAGAGTAAATCTGCTCGTTTTTAATTATTATTAAATTGTCTTCATATATTTTTTTTCCTTTTTTATTAAGTCAAGTCTCCCTTTTTTGTCCAAGTCTTCTAATTTATTTTCAAAAAAAAATTCTATTGAATCTTCAAATTGTTATTATTATTAGTAGTAAGAGTAGTAGTATCGTTGTTGTTGTTTTTGTTTTTAGCAACATAATTACTAACATTATTGTTATAAATAGTAGGAGTAGTAGTACATGGTAGTACTCAAGTCTTCCTTTTTCATTTGTTTATATTTTAGTAAAATCTTCTTATGGGCGAGTCTTCTTATTAACTTCTTTTGGTTTTTCAGGCTTTTATTTTACTTTTATTTTTTTTAGCAAATTTTCCTTTCTTAGTATTAATGTTATTATTAATAATATCATATTATTATATCATTACATCAAGTCTTCCTTTTTTTTTAAGGTCAAGTCTTCCTGTTTGTTTATTTTTAAATGTTTTTGTTTTTTGTTTGTTTAAGTTTTGTTGTTATTTTCTGTTCTTGTTTTGTGCAAATATTTCTTTTTTTTTATCGTTTTAAGCAATACATCAAGTCCTTCATTTTTGCTTTTAGGCAAGTCTTTCCTTTTCATTTATTCACTCAATTATTTATCTATTCATTTACTTTCTTGCTTCTTATTTTTTTATTTTAGAAAAAGTTTTCCTTTTTTTCAATCTGGCATAAATGTACATACAAAACAAAAAAAAAACACCAGCTGCCAGAGGATTTCACTCTGAACCTGAGTGTAAACATCACACTTTTCAGAGGAGAAGTTTGCAGCCTCATGATCAGCTGATATTTTCACTTCTTGGTGCTTTTTGTGACCAAAACATTTATAAAAACACAAAAACAGGTGTAACATAGTATGACATAAGTCCAGCAGTATTCAGTGTGTTTTTTAAATTATTTGATTAATCTTAAAAAAAGTTCCAGATATGTAATTGCTCTTATGTTTATTGCTTCCTTCAGAACAAGCCGAACTGTAATAACATTAAAAGTGAGTCAAGAGATTAAAGTGCCAAATAAAAACAGATGGAGTCGCTTCATTAAAGTGATCCAGTAAGAAGCTCTCCGTAAGAAGACGCTGAGTCATGCTCACGCAGCAAAGTTGTGTAACCGAGCCGCTCTGTTTCCAGGAGCTCTCCCTCAGGGTGACGGTGGCCGAGGCGACGGACGATGGCCGCGGCGAGAACCTGGGTCACGTGATCATCGGCCCTGAAGCCAGCGGGATGGGAATCACTCACTGGAACCAGATGCTGGCGACTCTGAGGAAACCTGTGTCCATGTGGCACCCGCTGAGACGAATCTAACCATCTTTAACCCATTCGAGTAAAACACTTGCTTCTTCACTTCACGTTCTCCTCTGTAGGTGGCGCCGTGCTCTGATCTGATTGTGTTACAGGAGGAGTTGTGGACGACACTGTTTGTGATGTGTGTGGCTCTGATGGCGAGTTACAGACAGAGTAAACACCTTATCTATAAATCTATAAACGTCAGTGTTTGACCTCGAACTGGATGTTGTCGTTGACCTCTGGTCAGTTTCATCTGAGTTCGTGTATATTTGACTTCTTTCTCATTGGATGCATCGTGGGTAATGGAGGAATTACAGAATGAGCAGAGTTAATGGGTCGTATTCACACAGCGGCTTCTTCTGACATCATGCTCAGGAGGGTTTTCAACTTATTTAACACCCACGAACTGGAGCGCAACTGAGAGGACATTAAATTTAAAAACTGGAAGGAAACTTGGTCATATTTCAAAATAAAAGGCAAATGAGTTCATCTATTAACTAATTAACTTCTATCTGTCTGAATATTATCTTGGAAGGTTGCAGAAGCTGCTATCTGAAAGAAGTAAAAAGGTTGTAATAAATAAATAATGTTTCTACTTTGACATACAGACTAATTTCCCTCCAGACCATTTCTGAATATTAGTGAAACTTAAATTGTGAAAACAGTCCCATTAATTACCACAGTCTGATCTGAGCATGATGTCAGAGGAAATCGCTTTCATGTGAATATAGAAAATCCTAAATTACTTTAATTTTAGACATTACTAAGTTTTCTACGGAAGTGCTTAAAGGTCATGATTTTCTACAATGAATTTGATCCATTTTCTTGATGAACCAGGATAATTTCTCATACCAACCATCCTTCAGTTCAGCTTTCAAATCAACTTTGATTCAGCTGTGTTCAGTGTCAGTCCCTGTTAATTTTAAAAGACGTTAAAATGCATCAGAAAGTTAGTTTTCAATTGAATTACAGACGATTTGACTGTAACATAATTGTTTTTAGCAGTGGTACTCAGCCTTTTTTGCCTTACCTCCTCACTCTCTCGTGTTGATTACTCTTCAAAAGTGGAACGCAACAAACCTGATTATTAAATAAAAATCACTTTATTTTATCTCCTTAACTTTCGCATTTAATTCTCTGGAATTTCCACTTTTTAAAGCAAATTGAACATGAAGATTAATTACAATTAGGCTGTTTTAACAAATTTTTGGATGCAGAATTCAGAAACTGATGTCAGTTTTTCTCTATCACATCAAGTTTTACAACTATAGGATCCCCATTTTCTTAAAAATCGCTGGGGAACAATTTGCAAAAATTTCTGTTGCGTTCAATTTTTGTGCTGATCAAACTAAAATTAGGATTCTGATTCCAAAATTGCAGTTGGTTTTTTTCTATCAGGTCAAGCTTTGTGAGAATTTTACTTATCTGGAGGGTAAGCTGTGGAGAACATGCTTGGAAAAAACTGACTGCAATTTCACCAATTTTAGTTTTAATCAGCACAAAAATCTAACTTACCAACATTTTTTTTTTCAAAATGTTCCCCTGTGTAAAATGTTGTCTTGAGAATAAATAAGTTAAAAAATGAATAAGTGAACGCCATATCAAAATAATCAACCTTTCTTTGTTATAACTCTTGTAACATTTGCCACAAAAAAAAAAACGTAAGCTCCATTGAATAATCCCCCTTTAACCTGATTATTAAATAAAAATCACTTTATTTTATCTCCTTAATTTTCACATTTAATTCTCTGGGATTTCCACCTTTTAAAGCAAATCGAACATAAAGATTAATTACAATTAGGCTGTTTTGACTAAGGCGTTTAAACTTTAAAGATGGTTTGACCTCTTTCTTGTGTTTCTCAACAGGCTCCTCTCAACCTGATATTTCAATATTTGTAAAAATCAGTTTAACTCATGATCTTGAAAGTCCAACAGAATATTAAAAAGTATATTTCCAGGTACCTCTGTGCTGATTTTCAGACAAATTGACTGAAGCATTTATGATTTGCTGTTGTTTTCTCAAGATAACAAGTTAACTTCAGTCATCATCTTGAGAAAACAACTTAAATTGACTCATAATCTCAAGAAAACAGCAGATTTATTGATGAAAATCATGGCCTTTAAGGGCTTCCGTAGTTTTCAAATTAAGTGTTTCGTAATTTTCCCCCTCAGCATGAAAACCAGGCTGAAAGGACACAGACGTCTATGAATATCTGTCCCCTTAAAGTCTCTATTAAATTTTGTACCTTGAGTTTTACTAAAAGAAGCCCCCCACCCACTTCCTGCATGGCGCCTCCTCTGGTTGTGTCCTGTTTCAGTTTTCTAAAGAACGACTGAGCGGGCGGACGAGTGAAATCATTTTCTCTATCAGGAAAAAAAACTTCTTTGTCTTTTCAAAAACCAGTCGTCACTTCACGGTTTCTGCAGCTGAGTTCGCTTTCTCGGATTTGTTTGTGTCATTTGTGAACGATGCGACTGAAAAATAAAATAGGTTTTGGTGTGTTCACATAGATAACACGAAGACTTTTATTATATAGGTCCATGAGAATAGGTCCACTGTATTAACATTAAACATCGTCGACAATGTCCCACCGGTTTAGCCTACATTGAGTGTATCTGTAGTGAAATAGTGATAAAAATGGTGTTAATTACGTTATGTTCAACGTCTTCGTATAAATTGTGACATTTATTGCATGAAGTCTGAAACTCTCCTTGCAGTCATGTTTTTCATATGTAACACTAAAATCAAACTTCATTTATACACTATATTAACATCATACTGTTGCTGGTTGACTATAAAAACACCTCTGGGAATTTAACTTGTGATGTTGAGTATATAAACCCCTTTAAACGGGGTTAAACTTTCTTTTATGTTTGAGGAAACACCTTGATATTCTGGACGCATCTATGAGGCGCTTGTCACACTCGTTCTTTCCAAATGGCTGCAAACTAAATCACGCTGAAATGATTTTCAGTGTGAGGACGTTACGTGGACAGGAGTCTCGTTTCAGTCAGGATGTCAAGGTGGCGTTTTAACCGTTTGAGATATTCTCTACAATGTTGTGCAATCGTGCTGTTTTGTTGTAACTTTTGAATGTGAGTCATCATGTGAAATACTTGCTATAACTCTTAAAGCATCATCAGCCTTACGCATTGTTGTAATTATTTTTTACCGCAGAGCTTGAACTCTACATTTTATGGTCCAGTTTTGACTGCACTCCACACCTCACTTTGAAAACGGATCCAAAAATAACACACACCTGCTGTCATAGAATAGACAACATTTCCTACTGTGCCAAATAATGAAGCAATATTTTCATTTACAATCAGCATCTGCATTCAGTCCATCCAAGCTGTAGCCTAACATTTTACCATGCATGAAGTTATTTAGCACTTGATGTGAATGTGCCTCAAGAATACAGTGTATCGTGTGAATGCTGTTTGAAATAAAAGCAATTCAACAGTAAAGACATAGCGAGTTTTTGTCTTAAACAATGATGTGGCTACTTTTCATGAAAGGTACTAAAAATGGATCTGATAGCCAAACTCGCTTCCTCCTTTCCCCCTTTAACATCAATGACAGCTTGAAGTCTTTTGTGCTCGTTGTGGATGAGGGTCTTTATTTTCTCAGATGGTAAAACTGACCATTCTTCTTGGCAAAAAGCCTCCAATTCCTGTAAATTCTTGGTCTGTCTTGCATGAACTGCAGGTTTGAGATCTCCCCAGAGTGGCTCAATGATATTGAGGTCAGGAGACTGAGATGGCCACTCCAGAACCTTCACTTTCTTCTGCTGTAGCCAATGGCAGGTCCACTTGGCCTTGCACTGCAAAAACTGAAATCTAAGCGAGTCAAACAAGCCAAACAAGCTCTAGTTCCCAAAGTTAAGTCTCTGAAACAAATTTTGCAATTAACAAGTTCATGTTTCAACTGTTTTTGTAAAATTATCAACAAAAAAAACAAGTTTTAAATTTGACATAAAAATAGAAACGGCATGTGATTTCTGTCAAAGGAGTTCAGGAACTCCAAGACATGACACTTTAAACTTTTGTAAACTTGTCGAGAGATATATCATTCAAGCTAAGTAAGTGGCTATAAAAGAAATTGGCATCTTTTTTTGAAGTAGATGTAAAGATGTTTATTCTTCCTTTCTGTGTTTACATGGCACATTAATAACATTATAACTAAACAGAGTCTAGTCTTGGATACCCTTTTCATGAAAAATGTTTAATATCTAAAATAACACTTTAGAGGATAAATATCTGTTCACAAGAGTTTATTACAGTTAAATCACTGTGGTATTTCGAAGTAATCTAAGAATTAGGCACAAATATTTCATCTAATAGTGGCCAAAACACACGCTGAAGTGCCCTCCACACTAAAAAAACACTCAAAAACATAACCAAAGCAACCAAAACTCCCACAATTGTGTCCTCTTGGTCACCAAAACATGTGCTCCAAGCCGTCTTTTGTGCCAAACTTGCTCTAAGTTTCCTCCTTTGGCATCCAAAACTTTGGTAAAGTGCCTTCCCAGTTGGCGAACCACACTAGTCTGCCCCTTTGGCTGGTTAAAAAGTGACAAGCTGCCTTCCAAGGAACCAAAACACACCATTAAGTGTCCACTTGGGAACAAAAAAAGTGTCCTGTCGAGAACCAAAATGTATTCAAGAGGCGCCTTGGAAGCCAAAACATGCTGTATGTGGCAAAACAAACTTACCTGCCCTTTTGACAGGTAAAAACATTATAAACTGGCCCCAAAATATGTGCTTGAGTGCCCTCTCAGGAGCCAAACACTTGCTAAAAGCTCACTTTGGTGCCAAACTTGCGCTGAAGTGTTCTCTGAGGGGCCAAAATACACCAAAGTTTACTGTCCCCAGCCAAAACTTGAGCTGTATGTGTCTTTTCTTTGCTTTGTTCCTTCCCTTTCAAAGGTCTGTACATGCATTAGGAATGTAAAAACAGTGGATTTCAGAATTGTTGGCTGTTGAAGCCCAAATAAATGCAATCATTACTTTTTTATTATTTAGAATCAGAATCAGAATCGCTTTTGTTGCCAAGTATCTTCCAGAAGCATTCAAGGAATTTGACTTCAGTTTAAACTGTGCTCTCTTGTACAAAGAAAAACAAGTAAGAATAAACATTAATATCAAGGATATATCAAGGAGTTTTATTGTCATTCAACCCATGTAAAAACATGGGTGGGACGAAATTAGGTTACCCTGGTCCCGGAGCAAGCCCAATCATAGAAATGAGAATAATAAATATATACAAATATACAATAAAAAAGAGAATAAAAGAAGAACACAATCAACTAGCCTTTTTAACAAATAGACAGAATAAAATAATTAACTGTGCAAAAAATGCAGTGTTCATTTGTCGGGGGGGGCACTAAAGGGGACCACCAGAGTTCAACAGTCTCACAGCTTCAGGAAAGAAGCTGTTGTAAATGTCACATATGTTAGAGAAACAGATATTAAGTAAATACAAATTAGAAATATAGAAATATAGCAACTTTGTACAAGAGGAAGAAAGACAATAACATATATATATATATACACACACATTTAGTTCTTAATGCTCTAAGTGATAACATTTATGTGTAAAATTAAGAAACCCTCCTGTTAGTTTGACCTTTCAGATAAGGAATATTGTGAAATCAAAAACAACACATAATCCTTGTTTAGTCTTTTCTCATGTTGTGTGGAAAGTAGGTCAATTTCCCCTTTCAGCCAATCAGAAGAGAGGGTCATCGGAGGGGGAGCGCTCTCAGTTTCCTCTCGTCAGCCAATCAGAAGACAGTATCGTTGAAGGGGGCGGGGCCAACGGGCAAAGTCCAGGAAAAAAAAAACCTAGACTCCGGGATAGAAAAGGTAACATTTTTATCCGCAACACCGCGTAAAGAGTCCGTCGTGTAAACGCCCGGTAACGAACACCTGTCAACATGGCTGGCAGCAGGGATAAAGCTACCGACCAGATGAAGATGTGGAAGGAGAGTTCTCCGCAAGTCCAAACAGCTGTGGGTCGCAAAGTAGGTCATAAAAAAAGACGCATTGTTTTTACCCACTCTCCAGCAAATTCCATTGTCGATTGTCATTGCCAGTCTTTGTATTTGGACAAACAAAGTGCTAGATGAGAAGTTGTGACGTCTAAAATGAGGTGTCCGCGTAAATTTCACGTAAAAATACTGTATATGATTCTTAAAATGTCAGTTTGGAGATTTAACTGTCATTACAAAGCGATCTGTGAGCAGCTGTGTGCTAATGTTTCATGCTAAACTCCCTGTTTTAAAGCAAAGCATCAGCAAATAACTTCATAAACTCTAAAGTTAACCAACAACTGTTTCCTAGAAGACAGTTTTAATGTCACTAAAGCTGCAGTTCAGTTCATAGATAAGAAGTAGGTCATCGTCCAGAGGCTGAACTTCAACCCTGATGGTTATATAACCACTGCAGAGTGGAGCAAACAGCCCCCCCATCACCTTAAGTAACCTTTATTTTACACACCCCCCTTTAATCCCTGCATGAGTGAATACATGTCTTTTATTACATGAAGCTGTGACAATATTCAAAACAGGCTGCTCAGATTTTGTAGGTCAGATAAGGTGATATAAACACACTCATTTGATAGTTTATGTGTATTAGTGCAAACATCAGAACTGTGCAAGTTGAATAGACATATAAAGGTGACCAAAATTACTGCAATATGACAGATCAGACTTTTTTTGTGCTTCCAATTCATGATCATAAACATGCAGGTGAAGTTAGTTAGTTTTTGTCTCATTTCAATTTTCTTGCATGTCTCTGCAGGGTTCCTACTCACCCTTAAAAAGTCTTAAATTCATTGAAATGTTATATTTGGGTCTTAAATAAATTACTCAAATGTCTTAAATTTGTCAGGGCAGGATTTGTTCATGTTTTTTTGTTGCTGCTGTTGATTTTTTAAGAAGACTTAGGGTGGATGCTGTCTTAAATGCTGCTGATAATTTTTTTTTACCTGCATCCTGGGTCACTGTTTAAACTAGGGCTGAACGATATGGAAAAAATTACATAATCTGATATTAATGCCAGATATCTAGATATCAATACAATACAATATGACTCTAGGTTTAGTAAAAACGAAGCATTTTTCAGAAAATAAAAGCATGATTTTATAACAGGATGTGTAAAGTGGGGTTAATTGATTAGAGCTCACTGTCAGTCATCAACATTAACAGAAAATTACCAATAATCATGCGACTGTCAGAATTTTACATGCAGGGTGAGCTGGGAAAAATGTACATTATTGATGTCTCAATATTGAGATATTTATATCTTGAATTTTCATATCTCAATATCCATACGATAACGATCTATCTTTCAGCCCTAGTTTAAACTTTGACATACAGCCATTAATCAGAGAGAATCACTTTATGTTCAATAAACAGATAAAAAGTAAACTTGAATGACTCTCATAGAGACACACATGCTATGATTTGATTGTAATACAGCAGGATACTCCAACCATCGACTATATTGATGTGTTTTTGGTCTTAAATTTCATTTAAAGTAGCATTAAAAAGGTCTTATAAAGTCTTAAATTTGATTTGCTGAAACCTGCAGGTACCCCACTCTGACATAGTGCACACTGAAAACTGCAACACTAATGTTTATTTTTCAACTCCCCCAAAATTTGCTTGAGCTTTCAGGTTGAGCTCTGGACTTGAGGAAGCCAGCATATCTTAATTTAATTGTTGCTTTTTGGCAGGAAAAAGACCTGATTCTCCTTATGATGGCTCTACTCTATGATGTGATAAATGAATACAGAAGCTATATAATGCCAACTCAAAGCCCCTTTTCATGTCAAAATATTTGACCATTTTAACATCCTGATAAATGTAAATGAGTTTTAAAATTTAAGGCATTAGTTTGCATATTTTTATTTCACTATACGTACCCCCACACACAAAATCATACTATTTTGGAAATGATTTGGCGGCTCACAAGCTGGGGATCACTGATATAGAGCATGATGACATAATGATAACTTTGTTTTATAGATGTTTTAATCAAACAGCTTAGACTTAATTGTCTCTGTAGCAGGTGGATACAGGATGAAATTTCATTAGCATGGGCTTCTGCTTTTTGTAGTGTAAGAATACAGTGCAAACTATAAGGCAAATAAAGGTGCAACTAGCAATTTTAAGAGGTTTCACTAACAAGTTAAACCTTTGTTTTTATTTTATGTTTAAAATGGCCAATGATCATAGCTCCTCTCAGATACTTATGCAGGCTTTTCCTCAGTTTTGGAGCGTAGTGGCTGAAACCAGCACCAAAAGTTTTATTTCTGCTCTGTGAAACAACCAGAAGAGAGGAGCTGGAAGATCTGACAGGCCTTCCTAGTTAGTTGACTAAAACTGTCTCTGGGAGTATAAATTTGTTTGAGTTTTCATTCAACTTTATAAGAGATAATCACTTTAAAGGCATTCAAACAAAGTTAAGTGTTGCAGTTTGTATTATTCAAAATCTTGAAGCCAGTAATTTTAGATTTTACTGCTCATAAATATCAGCTTCAAATGTCAACTATCAGCCTCTGACAATTCCTGCTATCAGCCCTAAAAAACACATCAGTCTATCTCTTGATATATCTGTTATATGCCCCACACGATACAAATACTATATTGAGTCAGTAAATAAAATTTTAGGGGTCTCAGAGTCAATTAGTTGAGATGGTACGTATAAATTAACAGCTGTTGTTATATTCTAAATTAATTATGTATAGTGTTCGACCCCTTGCAGATGTTGATGTTTATATTTAATGTTTCTCAGACATGATTGTGTTTCAGCAACATAACAAGACCATGATAGTGATTTAAAAGCCCTTTGAATTTGATTCCTAGACTTCAAATCATGTCTTTAGATTTCTTTACAGCTTCTTCAAAGTTAACTGTTTGGAAAAAGTGTGTTTTAAATGCTTATGTCTTGAATTATTGATGAATCTTGTTTGTTCTTTCTGCAACAGAAGCCCGACACTCTGACCACAGGGGCTGGTCATCCTGTCGGAGACAAACTGAACGAGCAGACTGCAGGACCCCGAGGCCCCCTGCTGGTCCAGGATGTGGTCTTCACAGACGAGATGGCCCACTTTGACCGGGAACGGATCCCAGAGAGAGTGGTGCACGCCAAGGGGGCGGGTACGTTTCGTAAAGGGAGAGTGTGTTTGCTGTGACATGTGGACGAGAAAGATAAAGAACTTGATGTTGTAATTTTCAGCCTGATAGCTGCTCAATGCAGAAAGTTTGTGGTTTCTTCCTCATCTCTTGGGATGTTAATATTAGTTAGAGCTGAGTTTATAGTTTTTTTCCTTGTTTACATTTGCAGAGATACTAATTACAACACTGTTGTTCTCTTTTTCTTTATTCACCTCATCCATGCTCATTGAATCATAAGCCGACAATAACAAGAGACTCTGCAATTTTTCAGATTGTATAACTGCAGATCCAAGTCTGACAACAAAACAACCAAAAAAAAAAAAACAGGTTTAGGAGGGGCAGAAAGAAGCAGAGCTTATTGTGTCCTGCCCTTAATTCATAAATTCACATGTACATAAACTGTAGTACGTTCAATTATTCAACAGTCAAGCACTCAATACACTTTCATTTTGTAAAACAAGAGGAGACAATCAAAAGAAAAAGATTATACATTCTTAGACGTTCTCCAACTCGTTATTCTTGTACAAATTTTACAAAGGTCTGATTATAGTTACATTTAAATATGATGATGTTTTTTCTCAACTTTAATTTGTTATCAGACAGACACGTGTTTTTTTGTTGTGTGTTTTTTGTGTTTTTTTGTCGAGATGAAACCCAGCTGTTTGGTTTGTTTACAAAAAAGCAGAAGAAGAAATCCTGACCTCACTTTTGATGTGAAGTCTCTGGAGCCTCCACAACAGCTGTTGGTCATATCAATTTGATTCTGTTTTACAAACTGTCTGTAGCTTCTTTATAACAATTCAAGTCAGTTAAAAAGCTCATTTATGAGGGTTTTATAAGAGGGACTTGCTTCTTTATTTTTCCGTCATGATATCTAATATTTGTACAGTGAAAATCAGTTTTCTAAGAGCTGTAACGTCCGCACAGGAGGTTTTAAAGTGGTTAAGTTTTCTGGTTTAACTCCAGATGAATGTTAATCTTCACCGCTCAGATCAAGGTCACAGACTTTGTTCGGGTATTGAACAAACCGTGTTTGTTGGCTGACTCTGGAAGGAGCTGCATTCTTTCCAGCGCACGGTTACCTAACACCAAACCAGCCTGAGCAGGCAGCTGCAGACACTGAACCAGAAATATTTATGAAACTGTGACTCAAAGATATGAACTTAAAATGTCCTGTTTTTTCTTTTCTTGGTGATGCAGGGGCTTTCGGGTACTTCGAGGTGACTCATGACATCACTCGATACTCCAAAGCAAAGGTGTTCGAACACGTCGGGAAGACTTCGCCGATCGCAATCCGCTTCTCCACCGTGGGTAAGAAAATATTCAGGTATCATAACAACCTGACACTGTTTGCAGAGCTTTATCTGAAAGAACACAGACAATATAAAGTGAGAGGATCAGTTGAAGTTTGGTGTATGATTATGCCCACGGCTGAAGGATTTACAAAGCATAATCTAAATGGGATTATTTTTCCCGATTTGCAATTGCCATTTATTTTGCCAGTAGTTTTAGGTTCCTCATCTTATGTGTTGTTAAGCAAACAAAGCAACAAATAACTCTTTATTCAAAAAAGCACCATATTAGATTGAGTAGTTTTGAGTCATGAGGCAAATTTAATATCATTTGCTGTATTGAATGTGTTGATCCTTTTCTTTCATTCTCAGTTTGAATAAGAAAAACATACATGAAAGATAAAAAAGGATTTTTATTTTCGACAAATTCACAAAAGAAACTCTGCCTGTATATTCAGATACATCCGAAAAAAAATTGAATTTTGTAAAATAGTTCAATTATTTTAGTCACTCTTTTCAGAAAATAAACTCCAGATATTACATAGACTCATTAAACAGAATTATTGAATCAGTTCAAGCCTTTATTTCTAAAAATGTTGAAGAATCATGGCTTACAGATAAAGAAAACTCCAAATTCAGTGTAACGGAAAATTAGAATATCACGTAAGATCAGTAAAATGATATTTTTAACAGAAATACACCACTTTAAGACCATTTTTTGCTACTTTTCGACTGTTTACAAAGTTTCCTCCCAGTTTTATTGTCATTTTTGCTGCTTTTTGACCCTAAACTTAGTTTCAATGCTACTTCCTGCCGCTTTTCGTCACTTAAATTGTTTCTCTTGCAAAAGTAGTTTTCAACAATTCTTCTCTTTGGTCGAGCCGGGTCAAGTAACACTGGTGTAGAGCAGAAAACATCTACTGCAAGAAATTGTATCTTGTATTCTGACACATTGGAGGTTCAAGAAACATTGTTCTGTCTATTATAAGATTATTGCAGAAAGCCAAATTGCAATTGAGGTTATTTGCGCAGCCCTAATTGTGTCTTATGTTGGTGTTTTCCAGCTGGTGAGTCCGGCTCTGCAGACACAGTCCGTGACCCACGAGGCTTCGCAGTCAAGTTTTACACCGAGGAGGGAAACTGGGACCTGACTGGCAACAACACCCCGATCTTCTTCATCAGGGACGCTCTACTGGTGAGTGGCTGAAGGTGCTGCTGCAAAGTGTCTTCAAAGGGAAAAAAACTAGAGGAGCAGAATAAAAAGAATACTTCAATATCAAATATGCAAACTCAAACTTGTTTATTCATGTTTTTGTGTCTGTTTTGCACCGTCTAGTTCCCGTCTTTCATCCACTCCCAGAAGCGTAATCCACAGACCCACATGAAAGATCCCGACATGGTGTGGGACTTCTGGAGCTTGAGACCCGAGAGTCTGCATCAGGTTAGTGCACACTTTCTCCTTCTTTGCTGCAGTAACTGTTCCAATAAGTGTCGTAAACTAGAAAGTCTGTTCAAGTGTAGGCTGGACAATAAATCACAAATTGGATTAAATCACAACATGGTCTGCTGCAATATTCTAATCACAGACAGTGAAATATGTGTCGGAGTAACAGATACATTTTTCTCCTGTAGATGTTTTCTGCAAGTGGCAAAAAACAGCAAGAAGTAGCAATAATAATAAGTTTGAGGTAACAAAATGGGCAAAAGTAGAAAAAATTGGCAAGAAAATTGGAAGGAAACTTGCAAAATAGTGAGAAAGTAGCAAAATATGATCCAAAAGTGTCAAAAAAAAGTGAGTGAAAGTTACTTAAATTGGCAAAAAGCAGCAAAGATTTGCAATAATAATTATTATTATAATTATATATAATAATACATTTTATTTAAGGGAGCCTTTCATGGCACTCAAGGTCACCTTACAAGAATAAAAGTGCATTAAAAGAGGCCTAAAACAGATATAAAACAAGCAATACAATACAGTGCAATATAATACAATCACAATATGGCCTGAAGATTGGCAAGAAAATTGGAAGGAAACTTGCAAAATAGTGAGAAAGTAGCAAAATACGATCTAAAAATGGCAAAAAGTGACTTAAATTGGCAAAAAGCAGAAAAAAATTGGCAAGAAAATATGGAGAAAAATTAGAAATAATTAGAAAGTAGCAAAAAATGACCCAAAGGTGGCAAAAAAAAGAGTGAAATGTGACTTAAATGGTCAATAAATAGACACAAGTAACAAAAAACAGTGTCAGGGGTTGCTGACATGTGGTTATTTATTTCAATATTCATTTGCAAAACTGTATCTGTTCAACAATACACAAACTGGGGAATCTCAAAATAATTGCACCATAAATCGCAATCGTGATATAAGGAAAAATAATTGCAGAAAGAATATTTTTGCAAATTATTCAGGTGTCTTTTATTCTGTTGTTTTTCCTCTGTTCAGGTGTCTTTCCTGTTCAGTGATCGCGGTCTGCCTGATGGATACCGTCACATGAACGGCTACGGCTCTCACACCTTCAAACTGGTCAACGCTGACGGAGAGTGCGTTTACTGCAAGTTTCATCTCAAGGTCTGAAAAACTCTCTTACCTACATACTTAACCAACCTCATGAGATTTTATCTTGTTTAATAATTCCTCGTGTCCCGTTTCTCAGACTGATCAAGGCATAAAGAATATGTCAGTGGAAGAGGCCGACCGCATGGCCTCAACTAACCCAGATTACGCCATCGGAGACTTGTTCAACGCCATCGCCAATGGAAACTACCCATCCTGGAGTTTTTTCATCCAGGTCATGACCTTCGAGGAGGCTGAGAAGTTCCAGTTCAACCCCTTTGACCTCACGAAGGTACCGCAGATGTAGGAAACTCAGAGTTTGTTTGTAACCTTTGGGTGTTGTTGTGCCACAGACTTTTTTTCTTCTGACAGAGATTTTCTTGTGCAGGTTTGGTCGCACNAACACCTGTCAACATGGCTGGCAGCAGGGATAAAGCTACCGACCAGATGAAGATGTGGAAGGAGAGTAGAGGCGTTCAGGTTTGTCGACACCCAGCGTTTCATCCAGTATTTTTTTCTGCGTAACAAAAATGGGTGAGAGGTCGTTTAAGGTAACAGCTAACAGTAACGGTCAGAAACATAAACCTGTTTGTTTCACGATCTACTCTTCAACACTGCAGATTTTACTCCACAGGCGCATTTAAAGTGCATTTTTATGACATATACTGTCTTAAAATGTCAGTTTGGAGATTTAACTGTCATTACAAAGCGATCTGTGAGCAGCTGTGTGCTAATGTTTCATGCTAAACTCCCTGTGTTTTAAAGCAAAGCATCAGCAAATAACTTCATAAACTCTAAAGTTAACCAACAACTGTTTCCTAGAAGACAGTTTTAATGTCACTAAAGCTGCTGTTCAGTTCATAGATAAGAAGTAGGTCATCGTCCAGAGGCTGAACTTCAACCCTGATGGTTATATAACCACAGCAGAGTGGAGCAAACAGCCCCCCCCATCACCTTAAGTAACCTTTATTTTATACACCCCCCTTTAATCCCTGCATGAGTGAAAACATGTCTTTTATTACATGAAGCTGTGACAATATTCAAAACAGGTTGCTTAGGTTTTGTAGGTCAGATAAGGTGATGTAAACACACTCATTTGATAGTTTATGTGTATTAGTGCAAACATCAGAACTGTGCAAGTTGAATAGATATGTAAAGGTGACCAAAATTACTGCAATATGACAGATCAGACTTTTTTTGTGCTTCCAATCCATGATCATAAACATGCAGGTGAAGTTAGTTAGTTTTTGTCTCATTTCAATTTTCTTGCATGTCTCTGCAGGGTTCCTACTCACCCTTAAAAAGTCTTAAATTCATTGAAATGTTATATTTTGGTCTTAAATAAATTACTCAAAGGTCTTAAATTTGTCAGGGCTGGATTTGTTCATGTTTTTTTGTTGCTGCTGTTGATTTTTTAAGGAGACTTAGGGTGGATACTGTCTTAAATGCTGCTGATATTTTTTTTTTACCTGCATCCTGGGTCACTGTTTAAACTAGGGCTGAACGATATGGACAAAATTACATAATCTGATATTAATGCCAGATATCTAGATATCAATACGATACAATATGACTCTAGGTTTAGTGAATACGAAGCATTTTTCAGGAAATAAAAGCATGATTTTATAACAGGATGTGTAAAGTGGGGTTAATTGATTAGAGCTCACTGTCAGTCATCAACATTAACAGAAAATCACCAATAATCATGCGACTGTCAGAATTTTACATGCAGGGTGAGCTGGGAAAAATGTACATTATTGATGTCTCGATATTGGGATATTCACGCCCATCACTGTCAATAAACTGACAAAAAGTAAACTTAAATGACTCTCATAGAGACACACATGCTATGATTTGATTGTAATACAGCAGGATACTCCAACCATTGTCTATATTGATGTGTTTTTGGTCTTAAATTTCATTTAAAGTAGCATTAAAAAGGTCTTATAAAGTCTTAAATTTGCTTGAGCTCTGGACTTGAGGAAGCCAGTATATCTTAATTTAATTGTTGCTTTTTGGCAGGAAAAAGACCTGATTCTCCTTATGATGGCTCTATTCTATGATGTGATAAATGAATACAGAAGCTATATAATGCCAACTCAAAGCCCTTTTTTCATGTCAAAATATTTGACCATTTTAACATCCTGATAAATGTAAATGAGTTTTAAAATTTAAGGCATTAGTTTGCATATTTTTATTTCACTATACGTACCCCCACACACAAAATCGTACTGTTTTGGAAATGATTTGGCGGCTCACAAGCTGGGGATCACTGATGTAGAGCATGATGACATAATGATAACTTTGTAGGTATTTAATTTGTTTTGTAGATATTTTAATTAAACAGCTTAGACTTAACTGTCTCTCTGTGTGTAGCAGGTGGATACAGGATGAAATTTCATTAGCATGGGCTTCTGCTTTTTATAGTGTAAGAATATAGTGCAAACTGTACGGCAAATAAAGGTGCAACTAGCAATTTTAAGAGGTTTCACTAACAAGTTAAACCTTTGTTTTTATTTTATGTTTAAAATGGCCAATGATCATAGCTCCTCTCAGATACTTACGCAGGCTTTTCCTCAGTTTTGGAGCGTAGTGAATGAAACCAGCATCACCAAAAGTTTTATTTCTGCTCTGTGAAATAACCAGAAGAGAGGAGCTGGAAGATCTGACAGGCCTTCCTGGTTGGTTAACTAAAAGCATCTCTGAGAATACTTATTTGTTTATATTTTCACTCAACTTTATAAGAGATAATCACTTGAAAGGCATCCGAACAAAGTTAGGTGTTGCAGTTTGTATTATTCAAAATCTTGAAGCCAGTAATTTTGATTTTACTGCTCATAAATATCAGCTTCAAATGTCAACTATCAGCCTCTGACAATTCCTGCTATCAGCCCTAAAAAACACATCAGTCTATCTCTTCTATATAGACAGTATATGGGGGTGTGCTATGTTTATGATATAACTCAGTCATTTATTTTAAAATCCCAGAGTCTCAGTTAATCAATTCCACCATGCATATTTAATTGTGGACAACAATATAAGATTTAATTAATACATATTACAAGCTGGGGTTGCAGATGTTGATGTTTATATTTAATGTTTCTCAGACATGATTGTGTTTCAGCAACATAACAAGACCATGATAGTGATTTAAAAGCCCTTTGAATTTGATTCCTAGACTTCAAATCATGTCTTTAGATTTCTTTACAGCTTCTTCAATGTTAACTGTGTGGAAAAAGTGTGTTTTAAATGCTTATGTCTTGAATTATTGATGAGTCTTGTTTGTTCTTTCTGCAACAGAAGCCCGACACTCTGACCACAGGGGCCGGTCATCCTGTCGGAGACAAACTGAACGAGCAGACTGCAGGACCCCGAGGCCCCCTGCTGGTCCAGGATGTGGTCTTCACAGATGAGATGGCCCACTTTGACCGGGAACGGATCCCAGAGAGAGTGGTGCACGCCAAGGGGGCGGGTACGTTTCGTAAAGGGAGAGTGTGTTTGCTGTGACATGTGGACGAGAAAGATAAAGAACTTGATGTTGTAATTTTCAGCCTGATAGCTGCTCGATGCAGAAAGTTTGTGGTTCCTTCCTCATCTCTTTGGATGTTAATATTAGTTAGAGCTGAGTTTATAGTTTTTTTCCTTGTTTACATTTGCAGAGATACTAATTACAACACTGTTGTTCTCTTTCTCTTTATTCACCTCATCCATGCTCATTGAATTATAAGCCGACAATAACAAGAGACTCTGCAATTTCTCAGATTGTATAACTGCAGATCCAAGTCTGACAACAAAACAACCAAAAAAAAAGAACAGGTTTAGGAGGGGCAGAAAGAAGCAGAGCTTATTGTGTCCTGCCCTTAATTCATAAATTCACATATACATAAACTGTAGTACGTTCAATTATTCAACAGTCAAGCACTCAATACACTTTCATTTTGTAAAACAAGAGGAGACAATCAAAAGAAAAAGATAATACATTCTTAGACGTTCTCCAACTTGTTACTATTGTACAAATTTATAAAGGTCTGATTATAGTCACATTTAAATATGATGATGTTTTTTCTCAACTTTAATTTGTTATCAGACAGACACGTGTTTTTTTTGTGGTTTTTTGTGTTTTTTTGTTGAGATGAAACCCAGCCGTTCGGTTTGTTTACAAAAAAGCAGAAGAAGAAATCCTGACCTCACTTTTGATGTGAAGTCTCTGGAGCCTCCACAACAGCTGTTGGTCATATCAATTTGATTCTGTTTTATAAACTGTCTGTAGCTTCTTTATAACAATTCAAGTCAGTTAAAAAGCTAATTTATGAGGGTTTTATAAGAGGGACTTGCTTCTTTATTTTTCCGTCATGATATCTAATATTTGTACAGTAAAAATCAGTTTTCTAAGAGCTGTAACGTCTGCACAGGAGGTTTTAAAGTGGTTAAGTTTTCTGGTTTAACTCCAGATGAATGTTAATCTTCACCGCTCAGATCAAGGTCACAGACTTTGTTCGGGTATTGAACAAACCGTGTTTGTTGGCCGACTCTGGAAGGAGCTGCATTCTTTCCAGCGCACGGTTACCTAACACCAAACCAGCCTGAGCAGGCAGCTGCAGACACTGAACCAGAAATATTTATGAAACTGTGACTCAAAGATATGAACTTAAAATGTCCTGTTTTTTTCTTTTCTTGGTGATGCAGGGGCTTTCGGGTACTTCGAGGTGACTCATGACATCACTCGATACTCCAAAGCAAAGGTGTTCGAACACGTCGGGAAGACTTCGCCGATCGCAATCCGCTTCTCCACCGTGGGTAAGAAAATATTCAGGTATCATGACAACCTGACACTGTTTGCAGAGCTTTATCTGAAAGAACACAGACAATATAAAGTGAGAGGATGAAGTTTGGTGTATGATTATGCCCACGGCTGAAGGATTTACAAAGCATAATCTAATTGGGATTATTTTTCCCGATATGCAATTGCCATTTATTTTTCTAGTAGTTTTAGGTTCCTCATCTTATGTGTTGTTAAGCAAACAAAGCAACAAATCACTCTTTCTTCAAAAAAGCACCATATTAGATTGAGTGATTTCGATTTGTTAGGAAAATTTGATATCATTTGCTGTATTGAATGTGCTGATCCTATTCTTTCATTCTCAGTTTGAATAAGAAAAACATACATGAAAGAGAAAAAAGGGTTTTAAATTTCGGCAAATTCATCAAAGAAACTCTGCCTGTATATTCAGATACATCCAAAAAAATATATATATATTGTAAAATAGTTCAATTATTTTAGTCACTCATTTCAGAAAAAAACCCAGATATTACATAGACTCATTAAACAGAATTATTGAATCAGTTCAAGCCTTTATTTCTAAAAAAAATTGAAAATTAGAATATCACGTAAGATCAGTAAAATGATATTTTTAACAGAAATGTCAGGCTTCATTTCTATGCACTCAACACCATTTTTGTTACTTGTTACTGCTTTTTGCCCATTTAAGTCACTTTTTACTTTTTTTCCCACCACTTTAAGACAATTTTTTTGCTACTTTTTGACTGTTTACAAAGTTTCCTCCTAGTTTTATCGTCATTTTTGCTGCTTTTTGACCCTAAACTTAGTTTCAATGCTACTTCCTGCCGCTTTTAACAATTCTTCTCTTTGGTCGAGCCGGGTCAAGTAACACTGGTGTAGAGCAGAAAACATCTACTGCAAGAAATTGTATCTTGTATTCTGACACATTGGAGGTTCAAGAAACATTGTTCTGTCTATTATAAGATTATTGCAGAAAGCCAAATTGCAATTGAATCTAATTTGAGGTTGATTGCGCAGCCCTAATTGTGTCTTATGTTTGTGTTTTCCAGCTGGTGAGTCCGGCTCTGCAGACACAGTCCGTGACCCACGAGGCTTTGCAGTCAAGTTTTACACCGAGGAGGGAAACTGGGACCTGACTGGCAACAACACCCCGATCTTCTTCATCAGGGACGCTCTACTGGTGAGTGACTGAAGCTGCTGCTGCAAAGTGTCTTCAAAGGGAAAAAAACTAGAGGAGCAGAATAAGAAGAATACTTTAATATCAAATATGCAAACTCAAACTTGTTTATTCATGTTTTTGTGTCTGTTTTGCACCGTCTAGTTCCCGTCTTTCATCCACTCCCAGAAGCGTAACCCACAGACCCACATGAAAGATCCCGACATGGTGTGGGACTTCTGGAGCTTGAGACCTGAGAGTCTGCATCAGGTTCGTGCACACTTTCTCCTTCTTTGCTGCAGTAACTGTTCCAATAAGTGTCGTAAACTAGAAAGTCTGTTCAAGTGTAGGCTGGACAATAAATCACAAATTGGATTAAATCACAACATGGCCTGCTGCAATATTCTAATCACAGACAGTGAAATATGTGTCGGAGTAACAGATACATTTTTCTCCTGTAGATGTTTTATGCAAGTGGCAAAAAACAGCAAGAAGTAGCAATAATAATAAGTTTGAGGTAACAAAATGGGCAAAAGTAGAAAAAATTGGCAAGAAAATTGGAAGGAAACTTGCAAAATAGTGAGAAAGTAGCAAAATATGATCCAAAAGTGTCAAAAAAAGTGAGTGAAAGTTACTTAAATTGGCAAAAAGCAGCAAAGATTTGCAATAATAATTATTATTATAATTATATATAATAATACATTTTATTTAAGGGAGCCTTTCATGGCACTCAAGGTCACCTTACAAGAATAAAAGTGCATTAAAAGAGGACTAAAACAGATATAAAACAAGCAATACAATACAGTGCAATATAATACAATCACAATATGGCCTGAAGATTGGCAAGAAAATTGGAAGGAAACTTGCAAAATAGTGAGAAAGTAGCAAAATATGATCCAAAAATGTCGAAAAAAGTGACTTAAATTGGCAAAAAGCAGAAAAAATTGGCAAGAAAATATGGAGAAAAATTAGAAATAATTAGAAAGTAGCAAAAAATGACCCAAAAGTGGCAAAAATAAAAGAGTGAAATGTGACTTAAATGGTCAATAAATAGACACAAGTAACAAAAAACAATGTCAGGGGTTGCTGACATGTGGTTATTTATTTCAATATTCATTTGCAAAACTGTATCTGTTCAACAATACACAAGCTGGGTAACCTCAAAATAATTGCACCATAAATCGCAATCGTGATATAAGGAAAAATAATTGCAGAAAGAATATTTTTGCAAATTATTCAGGTGTCTTTTATCCTGTTGTTTTTCCTCTGTTCAGGTGTCTTTCCTGTTCAGCGATCGCGGTCTGCCTGATGGATACCGTCACATGAACGGCTACGGCTCTCACACCTTCAAACTGGTCAACGCTGACGGAGAGTGCGTTTACTGCAAGTTTCATCTCAAGGTCTGAAAAACTCTCTTACCTACATATTTAACCAACCTCATGAGATTTTATCTTGTTTAATAATTAGAGCACAGGGCAAAGAGTCTGACTAGTTCCGTATTTCTTATACAGTCACCTTCTCCGGCTGGCGTACCGGAGTTGATTGGGTCTAATGCGGTAGCCTCTGAACAAGTTGCGGTAGCGGTTACCTTTGATGGGTAGGACCTCAAAAAAGTAGGTCCAGTACTGGAAGCTCCTCCGACTCTTCAAGGTCAAGTTGGGGAAAGACCTCACGAAGGTACCGCAGATGTAGGAAACTCAGAGTTTGTTTGTAACCTTTGGGTGTTGTTGTGCCACAGACTTTTTTTCTTCTGACAGAGATTTTCTTGTGCAGGTTTGGTCGCACAAAGAGTATCCTCTGATCCCTGTGGGTAAAGTGGTGCTCAACAGAAACCCAGTGAACTACTTCGCTGAGGTGGAGCAGCTGGCTTTCGATCCCAGCAACATGCCACCAGGCATCGAGGCCAGCCCGGACAAAATGCTGCAGGTAAACACCGCGACATTTGACGTAATTCCCAGTAAGATTAAACCAAAGTTGTAAGAAAAGTTCCTCAGGTTTTGAGTGTAAATTAAGATCATTTTGTGACATCATTCCAATGACTCCCCTGAGATGTAAAGACGAGTTCACCAGTGGTCTGTTTGGGGCGTTTATTGAGCCATTAAAACTACATTAAAAAACACATTCGGCACCAAAAAAACACAAAACATTCTCATGACAATTACAACCGTTCATACATGATACATAAATCAAGCGCTTCCAGCTTAAAGACCTGAATCAGAATCAGAAATACTTTATTTATCCCGTTGGGGAAATTTAGTGTTGCCAGATGCTCATCACACAGCACAAGAGTAGAAAGGAATAATTAGGGATAATAAGGACAATAAGGAAAAAATTAAGTGTTAACTAAAATAAAATGAGCAATAAAATAAGATATAATAAATATGGAATAGAAAAATAGAATAAAATACGGAATAAGTGTGCAAATAGAACAAAGTCGTAAAAAGTGTGCAATTTGTTCAATAAGCAAAGAAATAAGCTATGAAATTACAGTAAGTGAACCAAAATATTGCAGATATTGCACTTTGTGATAAGTCCCGGTTGAATAATAAGCCTGAAATATGCGCAACAACAGGGATCATGTGTCTATCACATGAACATAGTTGAGACAATAAAACAATATAATACAACAAAGTAAAAGGCTGTAAATAAAGAAAATACTTTACCTCAGTGAGGGGCAAACAATAGTTCCAATATTAGCATAACTTTTAATATTGTCTCTACAAAAATGAACTTTTTCTTATTTATTTCCTATATTTATTAATTTATTTGTGACTAACTTATTCATAAAATAAAGCAAAAAAAAAAAGTTTATTAAACTACATTTGCAGGCAGTTACAGACTCCTCCTGTTGTCTTTCTGCAGGGACGACTCTTCTCTTACCCAGACACACACAGACACCGGCTGGGGGCCAACTACCTTCAGATCCCCGTGAACTGTCCATTCAGGACCCGAGTGACCAACTACCAGCGGGACGGTCCAATGTGCATGTTTGACAACCAAGGTGAGGCGTAGTTCAGCTCGTGTGTGGTGGAATGAGAACAGACGCACAAGCTTCTTTGTTTCAGCAGGTAAAGCTGTGGCTTAGAGAGAAATCTGGGTTAATATGTGGTTTGTTTTCTTTGAGACCACACCTCGTCTGACACAAGAAGTTAGACGACATTAAAAAATGAATCTTCAGTCTTTGATTCACAGGCAGCTCAGTGACTATTGGTTATTATTTTCTTGTTGCTATGATTCCCCCTGTCAACAACCATCCCTCTAAAAAACAAACTTTATGTTTAATAGTTTCAGACAGATGTTAATTTTAGGCTCATAGGAGTGTTAAACTCTCTTTAGGTCGATTTGTAACTTTTTTTTTTTTTTTCAAAGAGTGAGACACCACTGTGAAGAAACATCTAATATACATATTATGAACATCAAGTCATACAGAAAAGTATCACCTAGCAGATGAGAGTTCACTGACCTGAATGTAATGACAAGATGCATTCATAAAAAATAAAGAAAAATAGAGAAAATTCACAATGGAACAAATAGTAGACACATTCAAACAAAAAAAGAAGTATAACAATAATTATAATGAAGAATTATATGGGAGAAAAATGAAATAAAACACATTTAATAGTTGTTGGTGTTGAGTAAAATATTTTGGTACAATTTGACCTGATTTCAAAAGTTATTTTGTCATTACCTTAGTTTTATGTCATAGAATGAGTACATTACATCTGTTTGCATGCAAAATTAGTTATGATTGTTTTGTAAAAATGTATCGCATCTTGCTGCCATTGAAAAGATGAAATTATATCAAAATAATATCCTGCCTGTAACGACTACCTGTCTTTGAAAATACATCAACACGTGTACCTGTGTTGATAAGGTCAGTGAAAAAAAGTCAAAGGTACTTTTATGTAAATAAGGTCTAGCATACCAAGGTTATTTTTAGATATATTTAAATGTGTTGAAATCATCTTCACTAGAAAGGAGAAACAAAAAACTTGGAGAAAGTTTTGCAGTCAGACTCAGAACAGAAGAAATCTTCAAAAGGTTTTAATTTTCTCTGCTCATCTGAAAAGACTCTAGCAAATAAAAAGCTAATCATAGTTTCAAACACTGAACAAACCTCTGTTTTAAACTCATACTTGCATAGTTTCACCCAGCAGCTGTTTCCCTGCTTGAGTAACCGGTGCTTTCTCTGTCTGGCCACCAGGTGGAGCTCCAAACTATTTTCCCAACAGCTTCAGCGCTCCTGAAACTCAGCCGCAGTTTGTGGAGTCCAAGTTCAGTGTGTCTCCAGATGTGGGCCGTTACAACAGCTCGGATGAAGACAACGTGACGCAGGTAAAAGGAACCGAGTGGTTGCCACGACAACAAACAAACAATCATTTCTTGATCACCTCATCTATCACATTTTCTTTGCTGTTGAAACACTGGACAGATATATGAGGTTAAAGGAGCTACATAAGTGTTTAATCACTCACTTTTCAAACTTGAAAATCTCACAAAGAGCAAACTTATATCTGTTCAAAGAGAAATCTGATTATCAAAGCTGTGATCGCTCTACCTATGAGTTTCACCATCACTGACCTGGATTTATGTTTCTCACACCTTCACCACTGTTCCCTTTTTACTGCTCGTAGCAGTCTTTCATCACCACTTCTGCTGCACACTTCTTGCACTTCAGTTAACTCCTCAGCAAACCACCAACGGAAATACCTGCAACTTAAAGAGCTTAAAACATTCTACCAACAGTCTCCTTCTTATGCAACAAGCAAAACACAACTTTAAAACTGATATGATCTACTCTGACTTCTTGATAATAATGACAAAGTGTTTGTTACAGTGACTTATGTCATCATTTCAGGACAGAAAATTAGTATATATCTATGTTTGCAGTAAGTTATTGAGAAGCAGGACAGACATCGTAATGTGACCTGCTGCAATACTCCTATCACAGACAATGCAATATTACTTTAAACTGAAATGTGTCAGAATACCAGATACAGTTTTCGCTGAAGATGTTTTATGCTCAACACCTGTGTTATCCAACTCTGCTCAACCCAAGAGCCAAACTGTTGAAAACTATCTTTGCAGGAGAAGCAATTCAAGTGATGAAAAGTGGCAAAAACAGCAAGAAGTGGCAATGAAATATACCAAAGGTGGCAAAAAACTGGGAGAAAACTTGAGAAATACCCAGAAAGTAGCAGAAAATGGTCCAAAAGTGGAGACAAAACAATAAAAAGTGACTAAAATGGACAAAAAGCAACCAAACTTGGCAAGAAAATTCTGAGAAAACTAGGAAAATAGTCAAAAGGTAACGACAACGGTCAAAAAGTTGTGGGGAAAAAAAGTGAAAAGTGACTAATATTGATAAAGAGGATTCACGAGTTGCGAAAAGAAATGTCATGGATTGAAGTGGCTCCATAATTAATGTCATTTTCTACCATGAGTTTGTTTGAAAATAAACAAGAATCACTCACAAAAAATTGCAATACAGGGGTGAAAAATCACAATCAGATTATTTTTGAAAATTGTTCATCCCTAGTGTCTATGGAGATGAAAGAAATGTAATTTTGGATGTCATAGATGCCACAGTGAAACTTTCGACCATGTTGATAAATGATGTTAAACAAGAATTTGATGAACTGTAGGGGATCAAGCATCAAACCCTGGGGGACGCCTCAAACCAGAGGAGCTTTAAACGAGGTGCAGCTATTGATGTAATAATGTGATGTTGGTTGGTGCGATAGGTTTTTTAACTAGGGGAGTGTAGTTTCAGTAATGTTGAACATGTCTGAAGAACAGTGTGGTTTGTAGTTTCAAAAACAGCAGTGATTTAAGGAGGACGACAGTATTGATGTGGGAACGGAAGCTTCCTGGTGCTGCTTACCATCAGGATTGAGTTTGTTTGCTTTTCTCTCTCAGGTTCGGACGTTTTACACCCAGGTGCTGAACGAGGAGGAGCGGCAGAGACTTTGTAAGAACATGGCCGGAGCCCTGAAAGGAGCTCAGCTTTTCATCCAGAGGCGCATGGTGAGTCCACCTTAAATTATCCACACACTTCACCTTTACCTTTCTGTTCCTACTTTTTTGTCTTTTAGTCATAGTTTGGGCTTTTTTGTCTTTTTTTTTTGTTTGATGCATGTCTCATAGAAGTCAACTCAAAAAGGGGAAAACACCTCTTCAGACAGATTTACATTTTATTTGATGTGTTGAAGGCACCGTGAAAAACAGGCACAAACTTGTCAAAGGTAAAAATAGGTAATAATCAACTGTGACCCCTCTCTCCCTCTTTTGCAACAAGCGACAAGTGAACCCCTTTATAAAACATAATAATAAATGCACAAATAAATGATAAATGATTGGCTGAGGAAAGTTGAACGATCTTGAGAATTTACATTTCCTTGCAGAAAATGTGTTGAAATGCTGAAGCTGAAGATAGTGAAATGTGGAAATGTAAAATAAAATTGCTCAAAGCAGTGAAAACATAGATATATAAGAAGGCTAGATGCCTCGTGTGCGCTGAAAGCCAATGGGAAGTAACGTCGTCACATGGCGGCCATCTTGGAACAGGGCCACTAATTACATTATAATCAATGGAGCATGGACTTTGAAATAACTGTAGATTGCTCAATTTTTAACCGATTTTCAAACGGCTTGGTTTGTTATAAACATCAGAAATCTAGCTAATTAACTTGCAAACATACGAATATTTAAAAAAATAAATAAATTATGATTTTAAAATTTAGCCTGAATCATATCCACGTGAATACGGTTTGTAATACAGTAATCCATTTGTAAATCCATGAAGAATTCACTGAGTTACGAGTGTTTTGGTGAGTAAATCATCATCCTCTCCATTGACTACAGTACAGAGCAGGCCTGTCCCAAGATGGTCGCCACGGTGACGATGCTGCTGACTCCGCCTTAAGGCATCTATCCTTCTTATATATATCTATGAGTGAAAAGACATGACAACATGTTGAATTTGTGACATTATTAATTATTGCTGAAAGCAGTGAAACACAGCTTAAACACAGCTGTGTGTGTTTGTGTGTGTGTTTGTGTGTGTCAGTTGTTAAACTTGTATGATGATAATGCTGAAAGCAGTGAAAAACAGCTGAGAATGTTAAAGCCGTGAAAAAATATTGCTGAAAATGGTGAAACACAGCCCAAAAAGTAAAAACTGTGAAATAAAAGTGCTGAAAATGGTGAAACAGCTTTGGTGTCAAAGTTGTTCAAATTCTACGGAAAAGTTTTGGGGTTGGATGACGTGGTCCAACCCGATTTGCAGGATCCTTCTTTTCCATCAGATTACCTTTGAATAACTGGCCCCTGGAGATTTATTTCTATTCAGATTTTTGTTCTTTTCCTTCATGAGTCACCTCGTTATCATGTGGTGGTTTGTGGTTTTAAGTAAGAAACAGGAAAAGCTGTCAATAGGCACAGACCAAAAAGTTTCTGAGTCTGCGAGATGTGTGGAAACTGGGATTATGTTTAGGGTTTGTTTGCTCCTCTCAGTTTTAGGTATCCATAAAAGAAACTTACCACAAATGAGCAACTGGGAATAAAAATCTTGAGAGAAACAGATGTCTGTTGACAGTAGATAGATAAACATATTGATGGTAAGAAGTGTGTAAATCATTTCTCTTCACTGACTTTATGTCTCGTGGTTTTTCATGCAGGTGGAGAACTTGAAAGCCATCCACCCAGATTACGGAAACAGAGTTCAGACTTTTCTCAACAAGTTCAACAGCGAGGCCCAGAAGGTAAACGGCTCCTGTCTGATCTGACGAACTGAAAGTTTTCTTACAGGTCACTGTTGAACTGTTGTTTCTTACCCCTCTTTCTCTCTTCATCTCCTCTTTTTCTCTCTCAGAGCTCACCTGTGCGTGTCTACACCCGTCCAGGAGTCTCCACTGTGGCTGCGTCCTCTAAAATGTGATGCCTTAAAATTTCCCGCTCCATCGTGTGTCCAAAAACAAATGCACTTCTTGATAACCAACTGCTACGGCTAGTAACGACTAGATTTTTCAATTAATGTAGTGGAATGAATGAAATTCTATTTGTGTTGGAGTGGGATTATCTTTTATTTAATCCACTCAAACCAAAAAGTCAGTTTTGTTTTTTCAAAAATCACAGAGCTTTTATCTTCCAAAAGATTTTGTCTGATAAAATGTCTTGAGGGTTTTTTATGGAGGAAAAAAGATCACCAGGATTAGTTTTCTAAAGATTGAACAAAGACCATTGACCATACCTTTCTTTATTATTCTTCAGGATTGGTTTGATTGGATTATAAAGTAAAATCCCAGCTCTTTGAAGTAGTAAGATGATGAGATTTTCGTTAATAATTCCTCAGGTTGTGTGAACTGTGTTTTTTTATTAAGTTGAAGCATAAGAAACAAATCCAGCTGCTCATCTTTTAACAATCAAACACGATTTCATGTCTGACTGAGCCTGAGTTTGGATTGTAAAACTCTGATTTGTTACGTATGATTGGCTTTGGCTGTAGCAACGCTTTATTCTCTGTAGTTAAAGATTACATTTGTCTAGTTTTTCAGCTGATAATTTCTCACGCCACAAACTTCTGTCATGAAAAGCTGGCTGTTGTGTTTGTTATAAGAAGTTTGAGTCCTTATCCTGGCAGTGATGCAAACCAGTAATTATTCATCAAGAAGTGTCTTGTGCCTTTTTTTTTTTATTAACTTCAATTACCAAATACAGGATTAACTTTAAACTCATGATCATATATGAACCGCTCTGTTTAATGATGTATAATAATATAAATATCCCCATCATAATGATTTCCATGGGGTTTTATCTGACCAACTTCAGAGAGTTAAAGTTTATGGAAATGTTTGTCACCTGTTATGTTTAAATATGTTTAATTTTTGTGTCTATCTCATGGAAGTTGAAGTTGTGAATCTGATTCAGATAAGATGTGCATTTAGTGCCTGTATTAATCTGTAATAAAAACTTAACAGCAGCTTTTATTTGTCTCAGTTTTCTCTCTTTAAAAGCATTTTTATCTTTTCTTTTTAAAGAACATACAAGAAATAGTGTGGCATTGATTAAATTAACAGTTGAACCCATATTCTGCGCAGATGGAGGGATCCAACTGTTGAAAATTGGTACTGAAGTGCTGAAATTCCCTCCTGGTGGACAAATCACACTATTCTGCCTCTTTAGCTGATGAAATAATGTCGAACATCCACACATTTTTAATGAGCTGCACTCTTCTACTACAGAGCCACGCTGTTGTAACAGGAGCAGAATGTGTCTTGGTTTCATCGTCTCGCTGAAATAATCAGGGACGTCCCTGAAAAAGACAAAGTGTCTTGGATGGCAGCAGATGTTTTTTATTATTGTGCCTCCCTTGTGTTCTGATTTTTCCGCTCCTCTGTTGTGTTCCTTCACTTTTGTGCCTTTCAGTTTTTTCTTGGGGTCAAAGTTTGAGCCATTTTCCTTGCACTTGTCTTGTTTGGCCTTTTTAAAAAAAAATCTCCTAATATCTTCCACCTCACAGTCTTATAGAAGGGAAAAGGGATAATTATTGCTAATCTCTCAGAATTATTAATTTAAAAAAAGTCAAAGGTCAGTCAGAGCAGCCACATGAGGATGAGAAGCTTTATGAAGTTTCCTTAAACCGAAGTGAGAGTGAGTTCGCTTAAAGCCGCAGCACAGACGTGTGTCTGCGTTTCTTCAACACATTCATCACCTCTTTTTCTTTTTCTTTTTCTCAACAGAACAGCAGAATATCTGACAAACGCAGTTGAGAAGACGGTACCACTCTGCTTACATGTAACAATAAAGAATTCAAATGAGAGTAGTTAGGGTGTTGAGATGGGTTTAGATGGAAAGCTGTCATCTTTACCTGGCTTGAAGCACAGATATGATATCAGGGTGTTTCAAGGTCCAGTCCAAAGCAACACTCTTTATTTTTCATATCTTTACTTCCTGAACCTCTTTAGGTGAAAGTTGATGATGATCAAAATGAAAAAACTGGGACAGGTTAATGTTTCCCACTGTGTTACATCACCTTTCCTGTAACAACGCTCAATAATTGTTTGTGAACTGAGGAAACTAATTGTTGAAGCTTTGGAGCTGGAATTCTTTCACATTCTTGTTGATGAACAACTTCTGTTAATCAACAGTCCAGGATCTCTGTTGTTGTATTTTGTTCTTCATAATGTTCCACACATTTTCAGTGAGAGACAGGTCTGAACTGCAGGCAGGTCAGTCTAGTAGCTGCACTCCTCTACTACAGAGCCACGCTGTTGTAACAGGAGCAGAATGTGTCTTGGTTTCATTGTCTTGCTGAAATAATGAGGGACGTCCCTGAAAAAGACAAAGTGTCTTGGATGGCAGCAGATGTTTTTCATTATTGTGCCTCCCTTGTGTTCTGATTTTTCCGCTCCTCTGTTGTGTTCCTTCACTTTTGTGCCTTTCAGTTTTTTCTTGGGGTCAAAGTTTGAGCCATTTTCCCTGCACTTGTCTTGTTTGGCCTTTTTTTAACCTCTTGATACCTTCTACACTTGGTATTATAGAAAAGGAAAGGGGGAAATTATTGCTTATCTCTCAGAATTATTATTATATAATAAGTCAAAGGTCAGTCGGAGGAGCCACAGACTTGAGGGGAGGAGCGACATGAAGATGAGAAGCTTTATGAAGTTCCCCTTACCCGAACTGAGAGTGAGTTCGCTCAAAGCCACAGCACAGACGTGTCTCTGCGTTTCTTCAACACATTCATCACCTCTTTTTCTTTTTCTCAACAGAACAGCAGAAAATCTGACAAACACAGGTGAGTAGACGCTGCCACACCGCTTACATGTAATGATAAAGTATTTCAACAAGAGTAGTAAAGGTGTGGGCTGCACGGTGGCGCAGTGGGTAGCGCTCCAGCTTCACAGTAAGAAGGTCATCGGGCCGATTCCCCGTTCAGGCATGGTTGGCCTTTCCGTGTGGAGTTTGCATGTTCTCCCTGTGCATTCATGGTATCTCTCCAGGTACTCCGGCTTCCTCCCACAGACCAAAAACATGCCCACGTTAGGTCAACTGATTATTCTAAATTGCCAGTAGGTGGTAATGTGTGCATGAATGGTTGTTTGTTTCTATGTCAGCCCTGCAATTGACTGACGACCAGTCCAGGGTGAACCCCGCCTCTCGCCCAATAACAGCTGGGATAGGCTCCAGCAACCCACAACCCTGAATAGCAAGATAGACGGTTAAGAAAATGGATGAATGGAAGTTAGGCTGTTGAGACGGGTTTGAATGGAAAGCTGTCATCTTTACTTGTCTCATTTGGCCTTTTTTTTTCAAAAATCTCTTAATATATTCTACCTCAGTCTTATAGAAAAGGAAAGGGGAAAATTATTGCAGTGTTGCATTAATTTTTCACCAAGATCTTGTCTTGATAATGGTAGAGTCTGACCACTGCGCAAAGTTTTCTCCAGCACATCCCAAAGATTCTCAATGGGGTTAAGGTCTGGACTCTGTGGAGGCCAATCCATGTGTGAAACTGATGTCTCATGCTCCCTGAACCACTCTTTCACAATTTGAGCCCGATGAATCCTGGCATTGTCATCTTGGAATATGCCCGTGTCATCAGGGAAGAAAAAATCCATTGATGGAATAACCTGGTCATTCAGTATATTCAGGTAGTCAGCTGACCTCATTCTTTGAGCACATACTGTTGCTGAACCTGAGCAACTGCAGCAACCCCAGATTATAACACTGCCCCCACAGGCTTGTACAGTAGGCACGAGGCATGATGGGTGCATCACTTCACCTGCCTCTCTTCTTACCCTGATGCGCCCATCACTCTGGAACAGGGTAAATCTGGACTCATCAGACCACATGACCTTCTTCCATGGATCCAAAGTCCAATCTTTATGCTCCCTAACAAACTGAAGCCTGTTTTTCCGGTTAGCCTCACTGATTAGTGGTTTTCTTAAGGCTACACAGCTGTTCAGTCCCAATCCCTTGAGTTCCCTTTGCATTGTGCGTGTGGAAATGCTCTTACTTTCACTATTAAACATAGCCCTGAGTTCTACTGTTGTTTTTCTTCGATTTGATCTGACCACACGTTTAAGTGATTGACGATCACGATCATTCAGGATTTTTTTCCGGCCACATTTCTTCCTGGAAGACGATGGGTCCCCACTATCCTTCCAGTTTTTAATAATGCGTTGGACAGTTCTTAACCCAATGTAGTAGTTTCTGCATCAATCTCCTTAGATGTTTTCTCTGCTTGATGCAAATGATTTGACCCTTCTCAAACAGACTAACATCTTTTCCACGACCACGGGATGTGTCTGTCCACTTGGTTGTTTAGGAAATGAGAAGCAACTCATTGCACCAGTTGGGGTTAAATAACTTGTTGCCAGCTGAAAGATAATCGCCCATGCAGTAATTATCCAATAGGAGGCTCGTACCTATTTGCTTGGTTAAATCCAGGTGGCGACTTTTTTTTTGGCCAGGCAGTGTATTATGTGTCATCTTGAAGGGAGTGAGTGTTACAGCACCTTAGTTTTACTCTTTTAGATAGTGCTCCCCCTAGTGCCTCATTTACTTTACTCACCTGTGTGAAAGCACCTGCACATGATCAGGCTGAATCTATTTAGGCGAGGCCTCCTGATTGATCCCTCTCTCTCTCCCAACTCCACAGCAGCAGCACCTCCACTGCTGCTTTCTGGTGCAGGTATTTTTGGTAAATGTTTTCAATAAACAAGAGTTTTAGAACTAAAACCTGTTGTGTTGTGTCCATTATTATGTTCGGTGTTTGAGCCAGCCGTAACAGGGTGTCTGGAAGAAAAGCAACTGCTACAAACTTTCTCAGCACATTTCCCTGCATCCTTCACTCTGATCACCAGTTCATCTGACCACAATGAAGCCTGAAAGTGTTCCTCTGCATGTGAGAAGGTATGAAGGTCATCCTGCTGAGCCTGGAGCAGCCAGAGTCATTCAAAACACCACCGTGAACATCGTCACTGATCCTCCTAAGGACCACATCATCTGGTCTCTCTGCTGCCTCCTCTACTCCAACCCCTTCTGCCTCGGGCTGGCGGCTCTGATCTACTCCATCAAGGTCAGTCCAGGCGCTAAAATGACATGAAAAACTTACTGAAGGGGGAAAAAAACTTCTTGGTTCAATTTTGCTGTTTAAAAAAAAAAAAAAAGAATGAATTTGACAAAGTTATCCAAAGGCCTTGTTTCAGTTTTGGAGAAATAAAAAGTCATATTGTATTTTGCACGCAGAAGAAATTAAAACACAGTGAATAGATGAATTAGTGTGTCTCACACTTTGTTTTCAACTTTGTTGAAGATGAAGAATCTTCTCAACTAAATAAAAGCTGTTTTTGTCTTTCAGGCCAGAGATCGAAAAGTGGTCGGTGACTTGGAGGGTGCTCGTCATTACGGTTCAACTGCACGCAGTCTCAACATTGCTTCTTCCATTTTGGCTACCTTTTTGTTTGTCTTGGCAGTTGCACTTCTCATCACGGTCATCTATGGTGTTGTGAACGCAAATGAGCGAATAATAAGCATTAACTACAACTACAACTGGCGCGGTTAATGATCCATCTAAAACACATCAGCACTTGTCTGCTTCTTCAACCCTTTGACATTTGATCTTCTTCTTTTTCCTAATATCACAAAATGTGACTATTTTTTACCTTTTACTCACACACTCAACCAAAAAGTAATTTTTGTTATCCATAACAGGTCTTCAGAGGAGTTATATTTTCCTTTTCTTCTGTCTTCAGTTGAGATTAAATGCAAGACTCAGTTTTTGCACTGAGAGAGGAGCCTGTAACACATCACAGGCTCAGGAGGAAAAAAATCATTTGTAAATTTTGGAACAGTGCAGTAAATAGGGCAGAATAAGATGGTTTGTAAGGGGTTAAGAGGGAAAGAAACATTTTTCAATTAATGACTGTTTCATTTCTTGAGTTTTGTTATCTTGGTGCATGTTTGTCAACTTCATTTAAATGTTAAAAAAAAAATTGTCCTGGGAAAGTCAGGTTTGTCTTAACCATAGCTTTAGAGTTTTAAGTTCTGAACGGTGTAAAGATCTATGAGCTCAGGCTCTGTTTGAGGTCTGTTCTACCTTCAGCCGCTAACATTTCCTGTTTGTCTTTTAGCTTTTTGTCAAGATGCTGATGTTAAACCAACACATGAGGCCTGTGAGTCACTTGCTGAAGAAACTCTTGCTTTGCTTGATTTACAAATTTACAAATGATCTATAAATTAAACAACTTGAAAACCTAAGATGTTTCCCCCTTTATCTTTCTACAATCATCGTGTTTGTTGTATTTGTTTTCTGCTTAAAACGACTGATCTGATAACTTTATGTGGATGAATAGAACCCTTGAACACAAAGAAAGGCATTCGTCTTTTGTTTTTACAATTAATCTTTTACCTTACACTGTATATTGAACTTTCCAGTGATTGGTACATGGCAAACTTCATATTTCTAAGTACAAAACCTATGAGTATATGATTCAAAATGTACTCTTGTAACAGATTCAGCACATTTTTGTCAGTTGATGAACAATCACCAAGGCATGATGATGTGATAAAAACCTTTTGAATTCAGTGTTTTTTGTGTGTTAAACATGAGACAGAACTATCAAGAAAACAAAGACATCTTAAAGATAGACTGAGAGAGCGCACAGCACTGAGAGCACTCAGTTAACTAGAAAACTGAGTGCCCAAAACCGTTGTTGTTTCCCTTTGCTAAGAAAGCATCGAGCTGCACCTACACATATATTCATGGCTGCTCCTTCAACAAAAGGGGCTGAACTACTTAGCTATGGTGGATGAGATTGACGCAGTGGAGAAAAGCGGCAGTATAAATAATACTTGTGGTCACATTTAAGACAACACAGGACAGCTTGATTGGCTATAGGCTTGATCAGGGTTTGTGAGGTTTCTGTTTTTTTCTTTCTCTCTTCTCTTCTCTCACATTTGTGGTTTTTTCTGGTGCAAAAACAAATTGAACAAACTTTCTCAGCACATTTCCCTGCAGCCTTCACTCTGATCACCAGTTCATCTGACCATCATGAATCCTGAAGGTGTTCCTCTGCATGGGAGAGGGTATGAAAGTTATCCTGCTCAGCCTGGAGGAGCCAGAGTCATTCAAAACACCACTGTGAACATCGTCACTGATCCTCCTAAGGACCACATTATCTGGTCTCTCTGCTGCTTCCTCTACTCCAACCCCTTCTGCCTTGGGCTGGCGGCTCTGATCTACTCCATCAAGGTGAGTCCAGGCGCTAAAATGACATGAAAAAAAATTATAAATGGGCTTAAAAAATCCCTCATACAATTTTGTTGTCTAAAAAAAATGCATGACTGTCACAAAGTTATTCAATGATCCTGTTGTCCTTAGATTTACTCTGCGCTATTAGTTCTGACTGCTTAAAAAGTACAAGGTGAAAATTTCCTCCAAATTCTTTTTTTTTTGCCAACTTTCTGAAGATGTTTCCAACATATTCACGTACAGTTGTGCCCGAAAGTTTACACCCTCCAGCAGAATTTCTGTTTTTTCGCCCTTCCCTCAGAAAACATGAATGATAACACAAAATCCTTTCTCTCACTCATGGTTAGTGGTTGATTGACGACATTTATTAACAAACAACTGTGTTTATTATTTTTAAATCATAACAACAACAGAAACTTCAAAAATGAATCGATGAATTAGTGTGTCTCACACTATGTTTCTAACTTTGTTGAAGATGAAGAATCTTCTCAACTAAATAAAAGCTGTTTTTGTCTTTCAGGCCAGAGATCGAAAAGTGGTCGGTGACTTGGAGGGTGCTCGTCATTATGGTTCAACTGCACGCAGTCTCAACATTGCTTCTTCCATTTTGGCTGCCTTGTCAGTTGTGATTTTCTTCATCACAATTGTGTCAATTACTGTTGTTTCAAATCAGAGATACTTCAACCACTACAACAGCTATAACAACAGATACGGTTAATGATCCATCTAGATCAGCACATGTCAGCTTCTTCAACCCTTTGACATTTGATCTTCTTCTTTTTCCTAATATCACAAAATGTGACTATTTTTTACCTTTCACTCACACACTCAACCAAAAAGTAAATTTTGTTATCCATATCAGGTCTTCAGAGGAGTTATATTTTCCTCATCTTCTGTCTTCAGTTGAGATTAAATGCAAGACTCAGTTTTTGCACTGAGAGAGGAGCCAGTAACACATCACAGGCTCAGGAGGAAAAAAATCATTTGTAAATTTTGAAACAGTGCAGTAAATAGGGCAGAATAAGATTGTTTGTAAGGGGTTAAGAGGGAAAGAAACATTTTTCAATTAATGACTGTTTCATTTCTTGAGTTTTGTTATCTTGGTACATGTTTGTCAACTTCATTTAAATGTTAAAAAAAATTGTCCTGGGAAAGTCAGGTTTGTCTTAACCATAGCTTTAGAGTTTTAAGTTCTGTGATAAAACAGAAAACGGTGTAAAGATCTATGAGCTCAGGCTCTGTTTGAGGTCTGTTCTACCTTCAGCCGCTCACATTTCCTGTTTGTCTTTGAGCTTTTTGTCAAGATGCTGATGTTAAACCAACACATGAGGCCTATGAGTCACTTGCTGAAGAAACTCCTGCTTTGCTTGATTTACAAATAAATTCAACAACCTGAAAACCTTAGATGTTTCCCCTTTTATCTTTCTATTACTGTCTTGTTTGTTGTATTTGTTTTCTGCTTAAAACTACTGATCTGATAACTTTATGTGGATGAATAGAACCCTAGAACACAAAGAAAGGCATTATTAGTATTTTGTAACAATACATTGTTTACCTTACACTGTACATTGAACTTATTAAAGGTTTGGTACATGGCAAACTTCATGTTCCTCTTTCAAGAACAGTTTAGTTTATGATTAACATTTTTGACTCTGGTCACAGATTCAGCAGATTTTTGCATCAAAAATGGAAAATTACATCATACGATACCATCAGAATGGTATGATAAAAACCTTTTGATTTCAGCTCTGTGTGTTTGTGCTGAACATGAGACAAAACTAGCAAAGAAAACGAAACTTAAGATAGATAATTGAGTGTGACAGTTGTACTTTCCTGCAGCACAGGAAAGCTACACCTACGCTGCTCTCTCAGCAAAGGGGCTGAGCTACCTGACATTGGTGGTTAAGATCACACATGAAAATGTAAAAAAGAAAAAAAAGACAACAAAAAAAACAGTTTTGGTATCATTTCAGAGAAAACAAGGCAGACTGGCAGCTATAAGCTTGATCAGGGTGCGGTGGCTTCCTTTCCTTTTTTCTCTCTTCCCTCACGTTTGCTGGTATCTGGTCGAAAAAACAACCCGTACAAACTTTTGAATCAGATTTCTCTGCATCCTGCGCTCTGGGCTTTTACTTCATCAGACCATCATGGATCCTGACAACGTCCCACTGATCAGTGGATGTTATGAAGGCAATCCTGCTCAGTCTGGAGGAGCCAGGGTGATTCAAAACACCATCGTGAACATCGTCACTGATCCCCCTAAGGACCACATCATCTGGTCTCTCTGCTGCTTCCTCTACTACAACCCCTGCTGCCTCGGGCTGGCAGCTCTGATCTACTCCATCAAGGTGAGTCAAGGCGCTAAAATGACATTAAAAAGTTCTATAAAGGCGGGTGTCATGGAATTTTCCTAATTTCTTATTATTCTACACAATTATTACCTGAATTTCCTCTGTATGTCTTAAACATAGTCACAGCCTGTATTTGGCCTTAGACACACACATTCCTGTATTCTTCCATAGTGAGGACTGTTTCTCTTGTATCAGGATGAGAGGGACATCCTAAGCTGAACTCATTGGTCTCCTAAATAGACATAACAAACATCAGAAATGATAAATACTGAATACACAGAGAGGTCTGGCAGAATTGACTCTGCACTACACTGCACATCAAAGTGTACTGTCTGTCTCTTCTCCTCGATCGAGCTACATAAACTTTTTCAACGTAAGTCATCTGAGTCTCCTGAGTTTTCTTCTTCAAGTGGTCAAGCTTCCAGAAAATTCCTCAACAGCGGGAAAATCTTAATAAAAGAGGAAAAAAAAGTACAGAGAATATAAAATGCCTTGTTAGGGACCCATTTGTAACAACAACCCAAAATGCAATAAAACCCAATATGTCAGAAATGTAACAGATTCTTTCAATAGATTCTTTTCATCGTGTTAAATTTAAGTCAGGTCATGTTACTTATTGGGCTCTAACATGCTTTCTTAGTGAACATTTTCTTACATATGAATAAGTGAACATTTTTATTTTCCCTAACCAAGCTAGCAACTGAGTCCTATGTCCTGAGTAGCCTATGTATTTGTACCTGCCTTTCTTTATCAGTATGTATGTATCGTGTATCTTTCTATGATTTCAGTCCTCTAAAACCATAATGTTTTGGAAATTATTTGGCAGCCCACCTACAATACCCTCAAGTTCCCACTGGAGGACAAAAAAAATCTTGTTCAATTTTGCTGTTTAACCCTGGAGAACCCAAGAACCATTTTCTTCTTTGGAAAATTATGAACTGTGCATTAAATGACTGCCCTAAGTTCACCAAACACCAATATATCAACTTTTTTGATTTTAACCCTTTATCTTCTAACTTAGGATTTGGGTCAAATTTAGACCCATTGGGCTTCAGGCTTAGAATCACAATAACAAACACTGTCAATGCAAACTATTTTAAATGTAGGAAAATAATCGTTACATGTTTGAGCAGCAGGTAGCGCTTCAGCCTCACAGCAAGAAGGTCGCCGGTTTGATTCCTGTTAGAGTGATGCTGTACTGCCGTGCTTGTAATCTATGTTATCATTCTGATGTCAAGGACAGACTGCTCATGCAGAAAGTAGGTATCAGCTGTTTACAGAATGTGGTTACATGATGTCCATTCAAATATGATCTGCCTGTGAACTTCTGGTTTTTACATGACTAATGACTATACGATCACGCCCATATGATGATTTCACTGTGAATAAAGAGCTGAACAACGGGGAAGTCTGGGAAGCTGATGGGAGTCAGGGTGCTGGATGCACCTCTGATCAGACTTCCCTTTTGCAAATGCATTAACTAAGAATCTGTGCCTTGGAGCTTCTTTCGACACCCACAGCAGCTGATAGCCAGTTGGGTGCTTAGACCCAACAATTCCCCATTCGGGTAAGGTTGGCCTTTCTGTGTGGAGTTTGCATGTTCTCCCCGTGCATGCGTGGGTTCTCTCCGGGTACTCCGGCTTCCTCCCACAGACCAAAAACATGCCCACGTTAAGTTAATTGATTATTCTAAATTGCCTGTAGGTGTGAGTGTGTGCGTGAATGGTTGTTTGTTTCTATGTCAGCCCTGCGATTGACTGGCGACCAATCCAGGGTGTACCCCGCTTCTCGCCCAATGACAGCTGGGATAGGCTCCAGCCACCCACGACCCTGAATAGCAGGATAGACAGTTAAGAAAATGGATGGATGGATATTTGTAACTGAGCATTCAACATAAAAGAGTATGAACTTGATGTAAATATGACTTTTTTTTTTCTTTGTTTGACTTCTTTTTTTCTTTTTTCTTTGGTAGTTTCATGAATAATCTTTTTTAAATGTTTGCAAACCTTTTTAACTCTCTTCCATGCATTTTAACACTGATTAATATAATGATTAGTTTATACGCTTTTTCAACCTCAGATATTTGTCTATAACGTGTTCATATATATATGCATATATATATATATATGTATGTGTGTGTTTGGGGAAAAGAATTGAGAACATTTTTTCAGGCCCTAAGAAGAATAAAAATATCCTGACACAGGCTAATATGAATTTCCACCACATGAATCTTTGAATTTAGGAGTAAATAACTTTTAAACAGGTGTCCACTGTAGTGACCACTTTGCACCACAGGGTTAAAAAGAGTAAACACAGTTCTGCTGGAGGGGGTGTAAACTTTTAGGTGCAACTGTAGAATCTCTTTATCTCATTAAAAGCTGTTTTTGTCTTTCAGGCCAGAGATCGAAAGGTGGTCGGTGACTTGGAGGGTGCTCGTCATTATGGCTCAACCGCCCGCTGTTTCAACATTGCTTCAACCATTTTGTTTGCCTTATCAGTTGTGACTGTCATCATCGCTATTGTCTGTTTTCTTGTGACTTTAAATCAGAGCAGTAGCCACCACTACAACGGCTAAGACGACAGTTAAAGTTCAGTTTTTTCACAGCCACAATAATAATAATTACAACTTGATTTATGTAGCACTTTTAAAAACAATGAAGTGGCCCATTATGTCTCCTGATCTGAACCCAATTAGACACCTATGGGGAATTCTAAAGAGACATCACTCTCCATCCAGCACCTAGGCTCTAAAAGAGGTCGTTTTGGAAGAATGAAGGAAGATAGATGTTGCGGTATGTTACCAACTCGTTCATTCCATGCCTAGAAGACTCGTGCTGTCCTCAAAAGTGGTGGAGGTCATACAAAATACTAGAAGTCGTAGTTTTTGTTATGAAGTGTATTCATTTTTGCATCAGCTATTTGGAGTAAAACTGATGATTTTGTAATATTAATGATATTATCAATCTTACGTTCATGTTGTGAGTGAAACAAATGTTCCATGAAACTCAGTTTTGTCAGAATTTTGGGAATTGTTCTTGCATTCATTGAGATATTGATTAGAATCTTACTTTTCAAAGGGGGTGTACTCATTTAAGCTTAGCACTGTAAATATCTATAGTTCAATCTGAAGTTGTTTCTTTGACCAGGTCTTTTATTCACTGTTCGTTCGATGATTTTTGTTGTTGGACTCTGCCATGAAAGCCCTTTTTAAACTATTGTTTTTAAAGGTGCTATATCAATGAAGTTGCTGTTACTACTGTTAACCCCTCAGTTATTTTGTATTTCTGTATAAGTTTGTGTTATCATGTTGACACGTGAAGTTGTTGTAGTACATGTGTTGTGTTCCCATGTGGAGAAATAGCCAAATAAAGACATGAGTGTGAACTTTGCAACGTCTCCTCAATTGATCAATAACTGTCACTTTATAAAAACAATTCTCGACTCCTCTCCTACTCCCTGATCCAAATATTTATCTAACGGGAAGACAAGTGCCAAGTATCAGCTTCTGGGAAACTGCGCTCTGTGTATGTTTCTCGGAAAATGAACTTCTTTGGCTTCTCCCACCAAGACCAGCTGCACGCAGCCTGTTCCTTTGAGTATTAAACACTTCACTTCATACCAGAGCAGCAAACCAACTCTGAGCTTCACACAGTCTGAGGAAACTTCCCTGCATCCTTCACTCTGAACCTCCAGCTCATCCGACCATCATGACTCCTGGAGATGTTCCTCTACATGAGGGAGGTTATAAAGGATATCCTGCTCAGCCTGGGGGGCTCTACGTGGATCAACACACCACTGTGAACATCAGCACTGACCCCCCACCGAAGGACCACATCATCTGGTCGCTCTGCTGCTTCGTCTACTACAACCCCTTCTGCCTCGGACTAGTGTCTCTGATTTACTCCATCAAGGTCAGTCCAGGCCATAAAATGAGACTAAAAACACTTTATCAAGAAGAAAAAAAAATATCTTTGACTCAATTTTGTAGTCACATATATGCTTCACAGCTTAAATTCATGATTCTGACTCAGGTTTTTGTGAAAGTTTTGTTACAATTTTGGAGTCTTTAACCCCATAAAGCCAAACATATCATATTTGATGAGTTTCAAAGACTTCTATCTCATCAACATGATAATTAGTTTCTTCAATATGACGGAGTATTAGGGCCACATTAAGAATTTTTTTCTTTTTCACTTCATATTTTACCACGAGATTAAAGTCGAAATATAATCGAGGACAATCTATGAGGAGGAAATGAGGACTTGGGTTTTACAAACAAGGAGAGACTTCAACTTTTAGACCATCAGCATCAGATTATCATATTTCCTTACCTACTTTCGATATGACGTTACTTCGACTTTTTAATCTCGTAGTCAAATAATTAATTTCCACTTTAATCTTCCAGTAAAATATGAAGCAAAAAAAATTCTTAATGTGGCCCTAAAACGCCGTCATATTTTAAAAACTTGTTAAAAATATTTTTAAAAACATTTTCAGCCACCTTGAGGATTTTCATATCTCTACAGTCGGCTGAAGTTGTATTTTGCCCTTTTTCAAAATGTCTGCTTTCATGAAATCATCCACTCACATATTTTCAGAAAAATCATTGCTTTATTTTCAAGAAGCTGCAGCAAGAAAAACATCAAAATAGTTACTTTAAACAGATATGTAAGTGTTTTCTGCATGATATAAATGTATATTTACTAAAAAAACTTTAGTAAAATAGATAAAATAGTGTGCAAAATTACCCAGTATGTCAAATGAAAATAAACAGCTGTGAATATTTGCTGTTTTAATTGCTGTGAAAGTTAGTGCTAGTCAGTAACAGATTTACAACAGAAGAGTTTTGTTGAATAAAATATTTCTTATGCATGCCATATATGTTATGTATGTGAGGTTTATTTAATATGTATATATTTTATGCATTAACAAGGAAGGGGACAAATTTACTTTATCAAATGTCTGTTTAAAACAGCTGCCACTTAAGATTTCAAATATGTGTAGGCAATTCATTTGTTCAAATTGCTTCCCAGATGTGGAAAGGACAGTGTTTTCAAGTTCCAAAAAACTGTGACTAAATGTTTTGCAACATTGTACAATCATTCATCATTCATTTGTTCAAATTGCTTCCCAGATATGGAAAGGACAGTGTTTTTAAATTCCACAAAACTGTGACTAAATGTTNTATATATATATATATATATATATATATATATATATATATATATATATATATTTGTGTGTGTGTGTGTATATTTTTTTTTTTAATTCTTAGGTTGTTCATAATATATTTAGTAAAAGGAAAATTCATTTAATATAAAGATTTTTATAATTTACTTCTTCTTTGCACTAATACAAAGAAAAAAGTAGACTTATTGTTAGTTCTATGCGATGTTGCAATGAATTTACTGGCCTGGCCCCCTTGAGATCTGATTAAGATGTATGTGGCCCCCAGACCAAAATGAGTTTGACACCCCTGTGATAAAGCAATATTTTTGTGGATTTTGTTAAAAGGGTTCATAATAAGTACAAAAGTACAAGTGCCTTTTTTTGTTAACTCTGCAAAATGAATAAAGTTATAACCCTACAAAATAAGATTGTTTTCCTCCTTAGGTAACAACCAACACATAAAAAAAAACACAAAATCACTGGACAGAGTCTAGTTTTTCTGCAAGCTAAATTTCAGACAGAATAGTAAAGATTTAACTTTAGAGCTGACAACATCTTAACTGACAGGACTCTTGAATAAGATCATAGATGGAGAATGTTTCGCTTCATCCCCTTGTTTATTTTCTTCATCCATGTTGTTGTTGGTGTTTTTCTCTGTACTGCAAACCACACACTCGCTCGACTCCCTCTCTCCACGGTTGACTTTCCCTCTCTGTGTTATTACGTCTTTTACGTTATGCCATCATCCGCAAAGGTAGAAACAAGTAACGAGTCAGTTTTGAGGATGTAGGGAGTGAGAGTACAGAAATTTGTGTTCAAATGTAGGGAGTAAAAGTAAAAAGTCATCTAAATTATAAATACTGAAGTACAGTACAGATACTTGAAAAATCTACTAAAGTACAGTAACACAGTATTTGTACTTTGTTACTCCCCACCTCTGGTCTTTTCTTTTTTTTAACACTTAAAGTTTATTTCCATTTTTTCATTTATGAACAGCAAAGACAGAAAAGAAAAGTAACATGAAAAAGAAAAAAACAGATACAAGACAAAAAACATCAAAAACGTTGCCAGGTCTAAAATGTTCACAGTTGCCGAGGAGTTTAACAGTCATAGGTTTTGTGCTGCATTTTCATAAATTAATGTTCTGATGAAATGTTAAATGGTACTGTTTTTGCAAGCTGGAATGAGGAGCAGACACCCTCCACATCAACTATTCCAAAATAAAGTGTAAATTTTTTCCATCTTGAAATATACAAATCTCTTCTTAATTGTAATAAAAAACGTCATTTTTTCCATTTCATGAATTTCTTTTATAATTTCTATCCAATTTTGTATCACCTCTGGTCTTTTCATGCTGAAAACTTGTTGTTTCTCTATGTCCAATAAACATATTTCTCAGTCTCATAACATAGAATAATTATATTTTACTTTGTATCCAGTAGTGGCATGAACAAACTTTCTGAACTTTTTGTAAATGAAAGGAAAAAAATACAAACAGCATGTGCTTTTGCCACATTATAAGGTTAATTTACCAGATTCTAACCAACCAAGGGGCAGTTTTGTGGGTTTTACCAACTACAGGGTCACTTTAGCGTGAGATTTTCAACAGCTGAAGAGTCCACTCAACTCAGCGAGGTCTGCTTTTGTCTTTCAGTCCAGAGATCGGAAAATGGTCGGTGACTTTGAGGGTGCTCGTCGGCACGGCGTAACTGCACGAAACATCAACATCATTCTTTCCATTCTGGCTGCTGTGACAGTGGGGCTTCTCATCTACTGTGTTTACAGACGTAGATTAATGTACTACTAAGACAGTACAACTTTGACCAACTGTACTTTAATCTAATATCACAAAATGTATCTATATTAACCCCTTTCCTCACATCTTCAACCAATAATTAAATTTTTATATCTGCATAAGTTTTTAGATGAGTCATGCTTTTTGAGTTTTCTGTCTGCCGCTAAGATTGAATGCAAGACTCAGTTTCTGCACTGAGAGTAACATATCAGATGTTTAAGTGGAAAAGTTAGCTTGTAAATAAATCACTGTTTCACTTCTTCAGTTTTGTAATCTTGAAAAAGTGTTTGTAGTTTTATTTCACATGTAAAAAAAAAAAATGTATTGGGAAAGTCAGGCATTTTTCTAGAGCTGTAGAGCCATAAGTCCTGTGATAAATATTGAAATGAAATGTTTGATTTTTTTGATTGGGTGAAAACAGAAAATGATGTCAAGATCTATGAGCTTTTTGTCAAGGTGCTGATGTAAAACCAACATATAAAGCCTGTGAGTCACAAGCTGAAGAAACTCTCGCTTCATTTGGTTTACAAATAAATTCAACAACATAACCTAAAAAGTTTCCCTCTTTGTCTTTCTGTTATTATCTTGTTTGTTGTATTTAGTGTCTGCTTAGAATTACTGATCTAATAATTGCTCCACAGTCATAAAGACCAATACGTATATTAATTTTGAAAACTGAACTGAGAGATCTTTTTTTAACAAAACTTTTTTTGTCCATAAATTTTAACCAAATGCAACGCGATGAGGTAATAAATTCATCAACAGTATTGTTTGAAGCATGACAACAGAAACTTTTCTCAGTGTTTAAACGTTAGTGAATCCTGGTTGTGTCCTACCAGTGCTCATCTACCAACTCCAACCTCACCAAGCAGAGCAAACATAACCTGGCTCTTCATTTTAATGATAGACTCTCAGGTTTGAACAGATCACTGCAGAATAACTGCTGCATGTGCATGAACATTATTACAAACAGCTTGACCAATGTTTCAGCCTTTAGCTCATATTTTGTCCTTTGGACACTGTTTTAGCCTTAAAACTGTTAGGTGGTGTTTTAGCCTTTTGCCCATTCTGAGGCTTTAACTTGTGTCTTAGGCTTGAGCATTTGTTTTAGCCTTAAACTCATATTGTAGCCTATAGCTGGTGTTTTGGCCTGTAGCTTTAATTCAAGCCTTTGGCCTGTGTTTAAAGCCTTACAAGAGCAAAAACTGAAACACGGACTAAAAGCTAAAACACAAGCTAAAGGATAAAATATGGACTAAACACAAACTTAAGGCTTAAACATGAGCTAAAGGATTAAACATTGACTAAACACAAACTTAAGGCTTAAACATGAGCTAAAGGATATAACACAAGCTAAAGGCTTTAAAATGGAAAAAAGCTAAAACACAAGCAAAAGGATAAAAAAAAATGGAATAAAGACTTAAACATGGAAAAAAGGCTAAAACAAGAGCCAAAGTATAAAACATGGATTAAAGGCTAAAACACAAGCTAAAGGATAAAACAAAAGTTGAAGGCTCCAAAACAGACTCAAAGCTAAAACACGAGCTAAAGGATAAAATATGGAATAAAGGCTTAAACATGGAATAAAGGTTAAAACACTAAAGGCTAAAACACAAGCTAAAGGATAAAACATGGAATAAACGCAAATTTAAGGCTTAAACATGAGCTAAAGGATATAACACAAGCTAAAGGCTTTAAAATGGAAAAAAGCTAAAACACGAGCAAAAGGATTAAAAAAAATGGAATAAAGACTCAAACATGGATTAAAGGCTAAAACACAAGCTAAAGGCTAAAACATGGAATAGCGACTTAAACATGGAATAGAGACTTAAACATGGACAAAAGGATAAAACATAAGCTAAAGGATAAAATGTGGATTAAAGACTAAAACATAAGCTTAAGGCTTTATCTCAAGCTAAAGGCTAAACACAAGCTCAAGACTTTAACACTAAACTTAATGCTAAAACATGGGCTAAAGGTTAAAACACAAGTTGTAGGCTCCAAAACAGACTAAAAGAAAAAATACGAGCTAAAGGGTAAAACACAAGCTAAAGGCTAAAACATTGACTAAAAGCAAATTTAAGGCTTAAACATGAGCTAAAGGATATAACACAAGCTAAAGGCTTTAAAATGGAAAAAAGCTAAAACACGAGCAAAAGGATAAAAAAAAAATGGAATAAAGACTTAAACATGGATTAAAGGCTAAAACACAAGCTAAAGGCTAAAACATGGAATAGCGACTTAAACATGGAATAGAGACTTAAACATGGACAAAAGGATAAAACATAAGCTAAAGGATAAAATGTGGATTAAAGACTAAAACATAAGCTTAAGGCTTTATCTCAAGCTAAAGGCTAAACACAAGCTCAAGACTTTAACACTAAACTTAATGCTAAAACATGGGCTAAAGGATAAAACACAAGTTGAAGGCTTTAAAATGGACAAAAAGCTACAACACTTGCTAAGGGATAAAAAATGGAAAAAAGGCTAAAACACAGGCCAAAGACTTCAACAAGGACTAAAGGTCAAAACACTTAAGGGTAAAACAAGAGCCAAAGGATAAAACATGGAATCAAGGCTAAAACACGAGCTATAGGATAAAATATGGAATAAAAGCTTAAACACTGACTAAAGGCTAAAACATGGAATAAAGGTTAAAACACTAAAGGGTAAAAAAAGTGTAAAGCTGTTTGTCATAATGTCATAATCTGAGAGTCTATTAACAAAATGAAGTGGTAGCAAATGCTTGGTAGATGAGCACTTGTAGGACACATCCAGGCACCAGTACAAAGCACCAGACTGAGTTACGGTACAAACTCACAAAGTTTGCTTGTTGTCACGTTACGAAAAACATGAGAAAAACATTATCTAGTCACATTGTTTCCAGTAAAAAGTCATGTTGAACAAATATCTGGTTTCTATTCATCTTTCAGAATAAATACACATCATTTCATCACCACAGTTTTATGTGAGTCCAACCAGAGGCGTCACAAACTGGATCCTGTTACAGCAGAGGAAGTGTGTTTGACCTGACCCCTGCTGAACAGACCTGGTGATACTTTCAGGGCGAAACTGCAAGAAGTTTGTGTCACAAGAGGAAAAGTTGTGCAAATCATGATTGCTCACAAAAAGTGCCAGTAACTTTCTCTTAAATGTTGTGACATTTAAGAGAAAGTTACTGGCAGCTTGGGTGTGGGCTTTGCTCATCTGCAGGGCTGCAAGATCTGACCAACAGTTTCCAGCCCAAACAACAAAAAATCTGCCCACATCACTGAAAACCAGCCCAAACCTCAACCTCTCCAGAAACTCGTATAAAAAAAAAAATCCAATAGTTCTGCTAAAGACTTGGCACTTGGACACACAACCTTTTGGGAAACTTTTTGTGTTTTACGCACTTTGACATAATGCAGTCTCTCAGCGCCAAGTCCAAGCTTTAGAGGAAAGGCCAACGCACCTCAATGCAACTTGGTTGAACTCTTAACCCTGTTTAAGGTCCTAATAATTGACTGTGATCAATGCTATATCACAGTGACTCTTGTTTAAACCAGGACTGTGATTGATTGATGATGTTAAGTTGGACTGAAAACAGTTAAACCAGTAATAAGAGGAAAAAGGTTTACTGAAATGTGTGAATCTTTATTTTTTAATGGCAGATATTTTGTTGATATTTACCCCAGAATATTTTCTAAATGTCCAAACTATTGTGTCCCATTGTGTTAGTTTTGTCTCTTAAATCAATCATGTTCTAACTGTTTACATCTACAGTTTCTGTCAAGTGCTTGAAATAAAAACTTAATATATCTGGTAACGTTTCACAAAGATTTGGACTGTGCATGGGCAACTTTATAAAGCTAAAGCTCTGTACAATCTGCAAAAACTCAACAACTTTTACAGCTGACGTTTAATTGCATTTGGCATGATGCAAAATCTGTTTCATGAGTTGTTTAGAATTTAAAAAAAAACACATAAGAGGACCAAAAAACTGAATTAAAGATATGAAATGGTAAAAAAAAAAATCAAAAGTTGAAGCATAAAATGGTTCAGAATGTGGGATCAGAGATATTTGGAGTTTAAAATATTTCTATAATTTTCGCATATACAAACGTGATAAAGTCCAGATCCTAATCCTGCCATAAAATTGTTACATATTTTTCCCAGGTTTGATTTTATCTCAAAGGTCTGTAATAACAGCACAAGCATGTTTGACTCAACCGTTTTTTTTTTTTTTTTTTTTTTTTTTTCAGAAACCACTAAAGAGAAATAGTTTTCCAATAGAGCGCTCATTGGTAATTGTCACTGTTAGTGTCTATAAGAGTCTGGGGCCCTTGATAATTTTCACACTTTCCAGTACAGCCCCTTTGGATAAAGTTTGGACACCCCTGATTTACATATTGGGAAAAGCAGCCCAAGTTTTAACAACCTGCCCTTTTTACCAGCCCACTGTATTCAAAAGGAGCCCAACTGGGTGGAAACCAGCCCAATCTGGCAACACTGTTCATCTGATGGAGAAACAACCTGTACTTCCCTTCAGAGGAGAGAAGTACTTAAACCTGTCTGAGCAGATTTCCCTGCACTCTGACCCTCCAGTTCATCAGACCATCATGAATCCTGATCCTGCTCCACCGTATAGTGGACCTGCAGTTAATCCTGCTCCACCTGGAGGAGCCAGACTGAACCAATACACCATCGTGAACGTCGTCACTGATCCGGCTAAGGACCACATCCTCTGGTCTCTCTGCTGCTTCGTCTACTACAACCCCTGCTGCCTCGGGCTGGCAGCTCTGATCTACTCCATCAAGGTGAGTCCAGGTGCTTCAGGCCTGAAACTTGGATATCTGATTGTTGGTGGCTGTTTCTGCTTCACTTTATAAAGTAGAAAAAAATCCCTGATGAGCTTCAAAGCTTCAATTTATGATTCTGACTTGGTTGCCCAGATCACAATTTTCTGGCTGATCACCAATTTTTGAAAAGCCTGACCTGTCGGTACCAATTTTTTATGTTATTGGCAGCACACACCTTCAATGTTCCAATGTTATTTCATTGAACAATAATGTAAACAATACAAATTTGATGTTTTGACTGCACATAACATGATTCTCTCAAACATAAATGAAAAGTTTTATATATTACTATCCAAACTAGTCTTTCATAGACCTGTCACGATAACAAGTTTTGCTGGACAATAAATTGTCCCAGGAATCATTGCTATGAACAAACATATTGCCGTTTTGATACCATTTCTCAACTAATATGATAATGATAGTGGTATAATAATGCAAGTGCACCCTTTTAAAGATAAATAAACTTTTATTTCTTAAGAATATTTAAGATTTGAATTATATTATAAAAAAATTCCTTGTAAATACCAAAAATAAATAATAAAAACAACCAAAAACAGTAAATAAAATGGTCTGTCAGTCCACGTTTACAAAAAATTGAATAAAAACCACACAAAACTGAAACAATAAATAAAGTGCAAAGTCTCCGTAAACAAGATTGCACTTTAATGTATATTTAACATTAGGTTCAGACATTAAGATATTTAACAGGCCAAACTGCCAATCCACTTAAAACTTTTGTGAACAAAAAATGCACTAGAATAAACACACACAACCAAAAGCAATATAAAAAATAGGCCCTGCTGCTGAGAAGAGTGAAGTTAAATCAATATCCAGTGTCTTTGTTACATGAAAAATTATTGAGCCAGGCAAACTTATTGAGCCCATTTTGAATACTCATGCAATTAATTTATTTATTATTGCGACAGGCCAAGCCTATGTGTACTTTACCTGCTGAATCACTGTAAAGGTGAAATGAGTCAAAATGTAAAAGTATTTACATTAACTGATACAAATGTCGGAACTTTTGAACAGTTTTAAAGTTTAACTGTTTTCCTTTAATCCTACCCTTTATTGGGATTCTTTGGTTTAGAGTTATCCAAATCCTACAGAAAAGTTTGAACGATATAAACTGAAGGTTTGATCCAAAACTAGGATTAGATTATGAGCTCTAATCCAATTTCACAATCCTTCTTTCCCTTTTGAACAACCAAAATTCAGAATCTGATCCAATCCAACAACTAAAATCCAATTAAGTTACCTTTGAACAATTGGCTCCATGTGACGACTTTTAAATTTTTATTCCTGGAGATTAGTGTGATTAAAGAATAGACTGAATGTTTTCTCACTTTTGTTTAGTGGCTGACGAAAAACAACAACACAATTTTCTTTGAATGTACAAAATATTGATGATTCAGTCCTGAAAACTAAGTATCACTCGGTCTAATAACAAATTACAGTTATGCTTTGAGCTCATTAGTGATAAAAACACAGTGAGTGGATTAATACATGTGGTACAGACTCGTTTCTAACTGAACTGTTTTTGTCTTTCAGGCCAGAGATCGGAAGATGGTCGGTGACGTGGAGGGTGCTCGTTTTTTCTCTACGACCGCCCTAAGAATCAACTTGGTTTCTACTGTTCTGGCTATTGTGACGATAATTATAGTTATTATCGCGCTCACCACGAGAAAGTCCAATAATGAGAGCTAAAGATTCAGTTACTGAATTTTCCAAATCAGCTCTGCTCTTATCTGCTCCTTCCACCCTGTTATATTTGATCCAATACTTTATTCTAGTATCCCAAAATGATTTTTTTTTAACCTGCTCCCTCGCATTTGCAACCAAAAACAAAATCTTATTTGTGTGTAAAGTGTTTTGAGTTTTCTGCAGTTGAGATTTAAAGCAAGACTCTGTTTCTGCACTGAGAGGAGCCTGTGACACATCAGTTGCTTAAGAGGAAAAGTTAATGTGTCAAGAAATGACCGTTTCTTCTCTTCAGTTTTGTAATCTTGGAAAAGTATTTGCGATCTTGAGTTACACATAAATAAAAAGCCTTGAGAGAGTCAGGCTTTATTTGTCCAGAGCTGCAGAGGCGCTGTAAGTGCTGTGATTAATGCTGACTGAGAAGAACTGTTCGTTTGTTTGGGTTAAAAAAGAAAACGGTGCAAAGGTTTATGAGCTCAGACTCTTCTTGAGATCTGCATTTCCTGTTTGTCTTACAACATTTTTCTGAGACACTAATGTGAGTCTGCGAGTTACTTGCTGAAGATGTCACTTCACAAATAAATTCAACAACTTTACAACCTAAGAAGTTTCCCTCTCTGTCCTTCTATTATCGTTTGTTGTAACTGTTTTCTGAGTAAAACTTCTGATCTGATAACCTCATGTAGAGGAATTAAAGTGCTAAAATGGTGTGAAGGTAAAGATTAAAAACTCAAATACACATTGTTTTTTGAAAAATGAAACTTTAAATCATTACATTAGCAACTCCCTTGTACATCACTATCCGTGTTGTTCTCTTTTCTTTGCAGCCTGCTGAGACATTTTGTTGGTCTTATTTATATCCTCTTCCCTCAATCATTTCTTTGGAGTAAGAAAAGATCCAGTTTAAGCAAATGTCCTAGTTTTTGTTTTTATAATTGAAAGGGTTCAAGAGATCTTGTTGGTGACTTGACACTTGGTTTTAGGCACCAGATTGGATAATGTTAGTGATGGCAGTTTCAGCTCTACATTTACGTTTCACTAACCACCAGATGTCGCTGTTTTGTATTTTCATATTTAATCTCTGCATATTGAGTAAAGTGGCAGATAAAACTGTTTCCTGTGTTAATCAGCCGTCATCACCAAACCAAGAACTGTTCCAGTTATTCCACTGTATCCAGTGATTCTGTGTCAAGTTAAATTCTTCATACACAAAAACAGACTTTTAAAGTCATCCCTCAATTTGACCTTCTTTTTGAATTAAATTAATTTGTACCTCTTATCTTTAAAATTAGTAAAAGAGAAAATAGCTAAAAGAATTTATGAAATTTTGAAGAAGTTTTCACAATTTTTTAGAAATAAAGCCATAAAGAGATCTTCACTCAATATTATTTCCTTTAAAAGATTTGTTTAGAGATAAATAGTCTTAGAAGGTTATATGGTCGAAACCGACAATGATGTCAAAAAATATGAAAGGAGATGGGAGGTTCTCAAAGGTTTATTTTGAAAATGTTAACTGAACTGGTCGATATGTATACATTTTTGTTGTAACATGTGTAGTTTTGTGTGGGAGGTGAGGGTGAGTTGGGTGTATTTTGTGTTTATGTTGTCTTGTCTGTTTATGTAATAAATTAAAAAAAAAAAGAAGAAAAAAAAGTCATCCCTCAATTTTATCTTCTTTTTGAATTAAATTAATTTGTACCTCTATCTTTAAAATTGGTAAAAGAGATAGTTAAAAGAATTTATGAAATTTTGGAGAAACTTTCCCAATTTTTTAGAAATAAAAAAATAATTCCCCCCTAGCTTTTTGTTTTCTTTTCAATATTTTTTCCCTCATTATTTAATTGTTGTAATTATTGTACTTCTTTCTCTAAACCAAGCCGGTTTTACCTTCTTTGTGAATGAATTTAATTTATACCTCAAATCTTTAAAATGAGAAAAAGGGAAAATAGCTTAAAGAATAGATGAAACTTTGAAGAAACTTCCCCAGCTTATTACTTTCACTATTGCACTTTTACTGATCTGTAACTTTTAAATGTATATTTTTACATGTGAAACAATTCTCAATAAAATTAAATAAATAAATAAAAATTAAAATAAATAAATAAATAGGTTCGAAGTGTAGGGTCCGTGTTTACGTGACGTCATCGCGTACTGCGTAAGGGTATGCGGCCATTGTCGTGGCGGTAGTTTGTTTTCGTTCTGCACACACACAAAAAGTCACCCGTTTACTGGTCTTTCAGTGAGTTTCCAAACCTCTCTGGGCTCCAGTCAAAGAAGTATGACGGGGAACAGCTGCTGCGTGAAAAACTGCCCCCAGTTTTCTCACGACGAGGACGGAGAGAGTGTGAAGAGCGGAGTAAGTTTCTTCAGTTTCCCCGCCTGGAGGAGGAACGAAGGCAGCGAAACCTCCGCGCTGACGAAGAGGAGGAGAGCCGCCTGGGTGGCTGTCATCGGCCGCAGCGATATCACCTTCGACCACATCCCCACATCCACCAGAGTCTGCTCCCAACACTTTCACTCCGGTGAGTTTCTAACCTGTAGCTCTCGTTTCCTAACTTTTTCAACAGCACCTGAATGTCACATGACGTAAAGGGCTCGAAAGGGTGACGTAGCGGGAAAACCGCAATGCAATGTGGGCTTTGCGGGAAACACACGATTGTTTTGTTTACAATCGGTTGTTGCATGCGCTGTCCATTTTTACTCAGTTAGGTTAAAACATGGTGCGAAGCTGTTGTGTCGTTGGCTGCAACAACTGCTCACACGATCGCCATGGCAACAAAAACCACGAGGTGAAATTTTTCTCTTTCCCCGCGTGGAAGCAAGGACAAGGAGCAATGATCAGCGACCTGTCAAAGACACGCAGGATGGCGTGGGTATCAGCTGTGGGACGACCAAGAATCACTTTCGAGGCTAAACTCAGCAACATGCTGGTGTGTTCACGGCATTTTCACACTGGTAAGTTTGAATAAAAAGTTTATATATTGTTGTTTCACATTGTATTAAGTAGGGCTGGGCAACAAATCACAATATGATTTGTTGCAATAATTCTATAACCTGAAACGTGTCAAAATATCAGCTTCAGTTTTGAGACAAATCGTGAAAAAACTACCTTTTTAAAAGAAATAATCTAAGTGGTAAAAAGAGGCAAAAACAGCCAAGAGTTGCATTAAAACTTAGTTTGTAGTTGTAAAAATTGCCAAAAAAATAAAATAAAATTGGTATTTGAATTGGGACAGACCCTGGAGATACTCAAAAAGTGGTAAAACAGTGTGAAAAGTGACAAAAATTCCTATGTGACATTCTGGAGGAGGCTTTAAAAGTTTAAGAGGGTGACCAAAAAGTGTGAAAAGTGGAAATAACGGCTAGAAAGTTGGGATTAAACTCGGGAAATGGTCAGTTTGTTACAAAAATAAAAAATGGTCCAACAGTGGCAAAAAAAAAAAGGGAAAAGTGTCAAAATGGGCATAAACAAGAATTGGCGAGAAAATTGGGGGAAAACCTGTAAAAAAGTGAGTAAGTATTCAAGAAATGGTGAAAAAGTGGCAAAACAGTGTGAAAAGTGACAGAAATTCCTAAGTAACATTTTGGAGGAGGCTTTAATAGTGTAAGAGGGTGACCAAAAATGGTGAAAAGTGGAAATAATGGCAAGAAAGTTAGGATTAATCTTGGAGAAAAAGTCAGTTTGTTGCAAAAATAAAAAAAAAATGTCTAACAGTGTCAAAATGGGCATAAACAACAAGAATTGGCGAGAAAATTGGGGGAAAACCTGTAAAATAGTGAGTAGGTATTCAAAAAAAATAGTGAAAAAGTTGCAAAAAAGAAGTGAAAAATGACTGCAGTACCCAAAAAAGCAACAAAAATGGGCAAGAAATTTTTTGGAAGAAAAGAAGAAAAAGTTCAGAAGGTGGCAACAATGGGGAAAGAAAAGTGACCAAAAATACTGAAAGTGTTAAAATTGCAAGAAGGCTGGGATTAAAGTTGGAAAATAGTCAGTTTGTTGCATAAAAAATGGCTTAACAGTGGCAAAAAAAGAGTGAAAAGTGTCAAAATGGGCATAATCACCAAAAATTGGCAAGATAATTGGGAGTAAATCTGGGAAATAGTGAGAAGGTTTCAGTAAATGGTATAAAAGGGCCAAAAAAAAGAAGCGAAAAGTGACTAAAATGCCCAAAAATCAACAAAAATGAGCGAAAATAATTCTGGAGGGAACTTTAAAAGTGGCAACAATGGTGGAAAAAAAAGTGACCAAAAAGGTGAAAAGTGATGAAAATGGCCAAAATCAACAAAAATGGCAAGAAAGTTGGGGTTAAACACAGAAAATTGTCAGGTTTTGGCAAAAAAAAATGGTACAGCAAAGGCAAAGAGTGTCAGAATAGGCATAACCAAAAGAAATTGGCAAGAAAATTGAGAGTGAACCTAAAAAATAGTGAGAAGGTACGAAAAAGTGGCAAAAAGTAGTGAAAAGTGACTAAAATGGACAAAGAGCAGTCACAGTTGTAGTTGGTTATTGTGCTGTAATTCATGTAACTGGTCATCTGTTTGTTTAAAAATATCTAAGATGGGAACCTAGAAATAAGTGCAAAAAAATGACAATTTTAATGTAGGAAAAAATAATTGCAATTGGATTATTTTTGCAAATCGTTCAGCCCTCGTATTTAGCAGGATGCTCGTGTTAGCTGGTGTAAAGTGTTGTCTGTAAACAAAGCAAAAGTAGAGTCTACTCTCTTTCGTCCCTCCACTCAGAGGAGATCAAATTTGCACTTATACCTGTCCTCATTCATAAGTGATTAACTGTGAGATTTCATCATAACTGACCTCATTTTAAAAATAATAATGGGCGTGTGTGTTTTTTTTAGGGAGACCTGTTCATGTAATGGGTCAAACTCATCCAGACTGGGCCCCCTCGTTACATCTCGGACACACAGAGGGGGAAGCCGCAGATAAGAAGAGATGTCGGAAAACAAAGAAACTGGAGGGTTTAACAGCAGTTACGACTGTTTCACCTTCAGATGTGGATGAAAACACAGCTTCATCTTCAGTTGCTCCGCAGGGGTCAGAGCAACATGTAGCTACACCTGTTACTCCGTCACATGGAGGTGGGACACAGTGAGGTCAGAGCGTGTTGTTCACACTCCTCTGAAACGACGACAGTCTTCTCTGTAAAGCCCGGCTCACTCTACAGGATTTTTAAAAATGTTCACGGTGTGCGTGTGTGTCAGCAGCGGTTCCCAAAGTGGGGGTCGGGACCCTTTGGGGGGTCGCGAGACATCGATAGGGGGTCATGGAATGTGTCCCAAAATCGAAAACAATGAGCAATTCCACATTTAATCCATTATTGTAAGAATAAAACCAAAAATAGGGGTTAAAGATAATATAAAATCATGCAAACAGAAAATGTTTTATCGGTTTTTCACATTTCTTTGTTAAAGTTTGATGCAGTGAGCACAGCAAAGTGCACATTGGTCGGTAAATTTTCTACCGATGAGTTAAATTAAGTATCCTCAGGGTTTTTTTTGTTTGTTTATGTCTGATTTTTGATTGGCCCATTAGTGTCGTACCACAGCAGGGGGTCGCCAGTCTCTACCGCTGCTATTTTGGGGGTCACAGGCTGAAAAGTTTGGGAACCCTTGTCTTACAGAACCGTTTCTAATCCAAGTGTTGTGAACAAAAATCTTTTACTTGCAAAGATGGCGACAGCGGCCCACAATGCATTGCGAGTTCACGTGCCCTTTCGAGCCCTATTTCTCAACCTCCTTTTGTGTTACATAGAGAAATTGCTTGTGTCTCTATAATGGCATGAAGTTATGAACTGAAACCAAAAAAGGTGTCTGCTCATCTTCAGAAGAAGTTGGTTTTCAAAGTTATGAGAGTTGGGTAATATTCTAAAAGGCGACTTTAACGTCTACCAAAGTCATTTTCTGCAAATACACTTGTTGCTTTTAGGTATTTTACACAAGACTGGTTTGCAGCAGGTGCTTCCATGATGCACTTAGTCATTGACATAACAAACAGGCTTAATGACACAAACTTAGGTTTCTTCTGATTTAATTTTGTAGCAACGAGAAACAAAGATGGATTGGGAAAATGTAGTGGAGAAAAAGTAAAAGTTCTGTGAAAATTGCACTTAAATACAAGAATGAAGTCTTTGTACTTCATTACTGTATTACACTGATTGAAGCCCAAAGCAGACAACAACTTTCCCTCACTCAGTTTTATCATGATAAGAAGTAATTTAAGCTGTTTTTGTGACGTGTTCCTTATTTCATTTACTTATTTCTTTGTATGGTCAAAGCAGTTAAGTATATATTTATTATTTTGTTTATTGGACTCTTGTATTTCAGATAACTGAGAGATTACCCAACAGACAAAATCCATTAGTGTTTTTTATCTTTTGCCTTTTGGTTTTTACTTTTACTTTTTTTTTTTTTTTTTTGCTAATTGGACTTAAGAGAATTGGACTCATCTTGTGGTCAAAGTTTCTAAGCCAAAAGCGTTTAGAAAACGTCCCTCATTACTGTGAATAACAGCGAATGACGTTGGATTTCTTGATCACAGAAACTCGTTTGTTTAGTTTTTCTGGATTGTCAAAGTCTCATCTTCAGGAAATACACTGTCTTGTCTCAATATAATGAGATAGATGAAATAAAAGAGTAAAAAAAAAGGCAAAGGTCCCAAGAAAACAACCAGGAAGTCATAAGTTACCACAATAAATAAGATAATTGAAGGATGTATGGGCTCTTAGGGCCTCTGCAGTTTTGTTTTTTGGAGAATTCTTAGCTAATGCTTTACAGAAACGAATGAATTAGATGGATGAACTGATATTAAACATGATCTGATTCATCACCTGTCTGCAGGTAAACCAGCGTACGAGAGGCTGGAGTCAGATCCAGACTGGGCTCCCTCGCTTGAGTTGGGTCACGATGAAGGAAACGGCAAATTCGCCGAACGTTTCTGTCAGACTGACAGAGACAAAGAAACAAAGAAGAAAAAGAGAAAAGAAAAGATGATAAAAAAGAAAAAGGAACTGAAGAAAAGACGGTTAGAAACACCCAGAGCTCCAATAGAAGAAGCAGCAGCTGAAGGAGACGCCAATGAAAGTGCATCACATGGTAAGAACAGAACTTTTACAGACACTGAAACACGAAATCCAAATAATTTATCAAAGTTTTTTTTTCCTCTTCAGACTTTCAGACGTCAGTTTGAGCTCTGGATGTTTGGTCATTTCTTCCTGTGTTTCTCTTCACTGTCCTGTTTCAGTTCCTGTGAAAGACTCTCATCCCTGGAGTGAAGTCAGATCCTTGTTTCTGTCCGTCCTGAAAAATGAGCCAATCAGAAGCCAGCGTCCTGCAGACCAGACACACAAGGGAGCAATGCATGTTGGGAAAGAGGCAGACTTCAGAGTAAGGAATGAAACAAAGATTGGAGACACACTTCAGCATTACATACCTTAATTTTTTTTCTACTCTGGTATCTAAACTTTAAAATAGCCATGTCCTGAAGTTTCAAACTCATCTCACTGATTATTCCTACAGCACTTAAATGCAGCGTTTGTCCACAGGCAGAGCGAGCGTTCTCTTTTCTCATTAAAAATCTCTGTGTGAATGTTACCTGCAGCTGAAGTGAACTTATGTGTTTATGATCACCCACTGACCTGCCTGCACTTTAACTCTTTAAATTAGGTGATCGTCCTCTCTCAGACCTGAATTTTACCCTTTATTACCAGGATATAACCTGATTAGTTTCCAAATTTTACCTGAATACCTCAAAATAACTCTAATAAAACTCTTATAACACCTGACAAATATTTAAACAGTATAATACAACACGACTTTTAACTGATTATCACCTGACAATTTCCTGAAATTTACCTGAGTACTGTCTAATAATTACCCCAAAGTCGCCCAATTGTTCCATAATTCTGTGAATATTACCTGACCATAACCTGTCATCGCCAGGGTATAACCTGATAATTGACCAAATTTTACCTCAGCACATTATTAAAAATCTAATTACACTCTATTTAAACCTAAACAACAAGATACAACATGGTTTTTACCTGATTATAGCCTGACAATTTCCTAAAAGTACCAGATTTTTACCTGGAAATTACATGATTGTGATATATCTGTGAATATTGCCTGACCATAACCTGTCATTACCAGGATATTACCCAATTAGTGTCCAAATATCACCTCAATACAACAAAAATATAACTCCAATAACACTTGATGAATATTTATACAGTAACATGACTTTTACCTCAGTGTTGCCTTTCAGTTTCCTGATATGTACCCGATTACTATCTGATAGTAACATGACAAAATCTGAAAATTGACCAGTTGTTTCATATTTTTGTGAATGTAACCTGATTATAACATGACAATTTCCTGAAATTTACCTTATTACTATTTAATAATGTCTGAAAATTGCATGATTGTTCCATATATATGTGAATATTTCCTGACTATAACATAACATTACCATGATATTACCTGATTATTGTCCAAATATTACCTAAATACATGAGTATAACTTGGATAACACCTGATTATACTTAAAAAATGTAATATAACATGACTTTTACCTGACAATTTCCTGAAATTTACCTGATAATAACATGAAAATTGCCCAATTGTTCCATATTTTTGTTAATATTACCTGATTTTAATCAGGATGTGACTAGATTAATATCTACATAGTATCACAGGATTAATAACTGATTGTTACCCTAACGCCATTATTGTCTAATTATATCCTCAAAATGATCCTGCTACGTCCTGAATATTTCCTGACTATTTCCTGTTCTTGTTTGTAGTTTTAACCTGATTATTACCCCTGGTCATTATCTGTTTTTTACCTCATTATTACGTGATTAATTCCTGAATGTTACCTGATTTTAACCTAAACAACACTTTACTTTTATTTTACTACTTCTATCTAATTATTTCTTTAGCATCACTTAATATTAACTCCATCAATACCTGATTATGCTCTGATTTTACCTGAAATTGTCCACATTTTTGCTTTATAAATGGCCCTGAGTGACCTCTTGTTGTGGTTGCTGTTTCAGGATTTCTTCAGAAAGTCTCTCGAGGAGTCTCTGGAGAACTTCAGCAAGTCCAGGGCCCCGTCAGCCCAGGAACCTCCCATCTACGTGGAGCTCAAAGAAGATTTAAGTCTCAGAATTTTACCTGTGGAGACGACCAGTACGGACTCCTCCTCTTCCTCCTCTCCGTCCTGTGGGAGCTGCGTGAGGCTGCAGAGGAAGGTCGTGGAGCTGCAGGAGGAGCTGTCTCTCCTCTCAGGAGTTCAGGAGGACGTGGACGTGACACCTGTCGCTGAAACGACTCAACTCCACGAAGATCAGGTCCCACAGAGTCCAGAGAAAGTTCAGGCAGAAGAGAAAGTGTCTGACCGTGAATTTGGAGAAGTTTTATTATTAATTCAGTTTTCATTTACAGTACAGAGTGTATGAATTCAGTTGTGTTTTATGAGCATATATTTTCAATCCGAGCGGTAAAAAGGTAGAAAAAATGCAAATCCTCTTATTGAATAATCTTAAAAGTAGAGATGTTCTGATACCAATTTGTCTGATACCAGTATGTTATAAAAAGAAAACATATCATTCTGCGCCTGCATGACTGTGATATGATTGTCATTGTAGTAAGGCCTGACTCAGGTTAAACACTTTGTAAAACATGAATAAATACAGGAAATTAAACCCATTTATTTTAACATTTATTTTTGAATCTAGCAGTATAAAGTAGTGCAAGCGCAATTTGACTGAATAAATCGAGGAATAATCATTTTTTTAATTATTAAGTGCAGCGGCAATATTTCATAAAAAAAGTCATTTAAATAGAAAAGTATAAAAAATAGGCCAACTTGACCCTTTATAACCAAACATATCATATTTGATGCGACCTCCATCTCATCAAATGTTAAAAAGTTTCTTTAAAAACCTATTAAAAATGTTTTTAAAAATATTTTGAGGATTGTCATATCACTGCAGTCAGTCAAAGTTGTTTTTTGGCCTTTTTCAAAATCTCATGAAATCATCCACTCACACATTTTCAAGAAACCTATTGCTTTATTTTCAAGAAGTTGCAGCAAGAATAACATCAAAATAGTTACTTTTGATTTAAAAAAATAAGTGTTTTCTGCATGAAATAAATGCATATTTACTAAAAAACTTTAATAAAATAGATGAAATAGTACGAAAAATTGCCAAGTGTGTCAAATGTAATACAAGAAACATATCACGAATAAAGAGATAAAGCAATATTTTTTTGTAGATATTGTTAAAATGGTTGATAAAAATCTCAGTTCCAAAAACCTTGAATTTTCAGACTATTTTTGATAGGTCGGGCTGTACAGGGTCAAAAAAAAAATGTATAGTGCAACACCAACTTATTATGATTTTCGGTAGTATTGGAGCAATTTCTGATACTGGTATTGGAATCAAAAACAACTCTACTTAAAAGAGTTGCAATGATTTATATTTTTATCCCTAAGATATGTTAAAATTTATTTTGGTAGTTTGACAAAGGCTCTGATTAATTTAGTATACAGCTAATATCTGCTTATTTTTTTTATTTGACATTGATTCTCAGTCCAAGTCAGACTCAATTTTTTGTTTATATAGGAGGAAACCTCTCAGTTGAGGTAAAGTGAGTCACTTGTTTTCTCTTTCAGGGCTGAAGTCTCCTAAAAAACGGAAAAGAAAGAGGCGGAAGTTGTCGCCCAGCAGCCATAATTCTGCCAACACGAACTCTCCGAAGGACAAACCTCGCAGCATTCAGCGCTTCAGGAAAGCCTGGCTTCGCATGTTCGATTTCCTCCGATACTCGCCGAGCCTGAACATCATGTGGTGCCACATCTGTCGACTCTACCACGATGAGAAACACAAGGACAACGGGATGATAAAAGGCTCCAGGTGCTTAAAGCTGGACAACATCAAGAACCACAACGCCAGCATGTACCACAAAAAAAACATGGAGCGCCACAGGAAGCACATGAGCGACCCAAACTCTTTAGACTCAAACAGGTCGTCAGAAGAAAATATAACTAATGATACATAAACTACAGGATTCAAGGACAAAGAGAGGAATATTTTTGATACAGAGACCTGAAAAATGTATATTCAGCTTTTCAAAAATGTGTATTTTATAGTTGTGCTCTGACTGAACTGTAAACACTGGGACATGTTGCTGCAACTGTAATTAAAGAACGAAACATGATTAGAGAAATTTATACATCACTCTTTGAAGTGCAAACAGATTTTTTTTATGTGTTATAGTGGTGGAAAAAACTCACCCTGAGGTTTGAGGTTACATTTCTTTAAGTGCAAAATACTTTATAAATATGGTGATGTGATGGCTTATTTATTTTTTTGTTCTGTTTTGAACACATTTTTTATTTGTCTACTTTTATACCAACCATTTTGATGCTGAAACTGGAAAACATATATATTTTTTTTAGTTTTTTTGTGTAAACAATAAACCACAATAAACTTGTGATTGAGTAATATTTTAGTGCAGATTTTCAGTACTCTTTCCACCACAGCTTATAGTTCCATATTACCCGTCTAGATCACTGCGCTCTCAGCATGCAGGCCTGCTGACTGTGCCTGTGGTCTCTAAAAGTAGTATGGGAGGTCGAGCCTTTAGTTATCAGGCTCCTCTTCTCTGGAATAACTTACCAATTGAGGTCCGGGGGGCGGACACCCTTTCGATTTTTAGTAGCAGACTTAAAACTTTCCTTTTTGATAAAGTTTATAGTTAGAGCTGGATCAGGCCTGAACCAGCTCCTAGTTATGCTGCTATAGGTCTAGACTGTCAGGGGGGAAACTGACACACTGGGCTTCTGTTTCCCTTTCTCCTCTATCTATCAGTCTGACTTTTATCTTAATGCATTATTATAGTCATTACCCATGATCCTCTGGGAGTCTCTGAGCTTGTTTGTAGGTTCATCTGGATTTTTGCTGTGGATCAACCAGCTGATGTGGGACGACCTGACTCCAGCTGCTGTGGCTTTGACAGTTCTACAATTTTTCTTCTCTCTCTCTCTCACCCCAGCACAGTGGAGGCAGATGTCTATCTAACATGAGTCTGGTTCTGTCCGAGGTTTCTGCCCGTTAAAGGGAAGTTTTTCCTTGCCACTGTAACTTTACTAAAAGCTGCTGCAAAGTGCTTCACTCATGGTGGATCAAGATGAGATAAGATTCCTTATCCTGTCTTGATGTTGGGTCTCTGTGAATAAAATAACTAAATACTCTAACATTAACCGGTATCAACCTGCGAATGTTTTGTAAAGTGTCTTGAGATAACGTTTGTTATGATTTGGCGATATATAATTAAAGATTGATTGATTGATTGTGTGTCACATGTATAATCTAAACATGTTATGACAATTTACACATATAAAACTTTATTATATGAAGATGTAATGAATCTTCTGCAGAGTTTTTGGGGGGAGCAGTGAGTGTTGCAGCAGTCCCCGGTCTCCCCCACTCCTGCTCCCACTCTTTGACCTGGTTTGCAGGAAAGAAGGTGAGAACAGATGAAACCTTCTCTGCCTCCTGTCAGACTGAACTCCGGCATCAAATTCACACTGTTAACTTTAATTTTGCGCAATATCTTTCTTCCGTTTTCCATGTCATTTCCTGTGATAAAAATGGTGGTCACAGCTCGGGGAGGCGACTNGCGTCTCTGCAGAAGGTGGGTCCGCCTCGGTAGCCACTGTGGCCAGCGAAAATGGCTTCCGAAAACAGCAGGCAGATTGCCAGATGTCTGCAGATCGAAACAGGAGGAGGAGAAAAGCGTGGCGCAGATTAAAACTGAGCTGCATGAAATTCACAAATCCGCTAATTTCACAGATTATCTGTTGACACGGACACTGAAAGTTCAGTTCTGAGTTTTTGAGGAGTGTTGGTGGTCAGAGGAGACTCCTGCAGACACTTTAGATCCAGCAGGGCTGCACACAGTTCCCACACAATAATCACTCATTTTATCAAAACAAATAAAACCAAACACTGAGCATTTAATCCAGATTAAAACACCACACCCAGACCTGGAAATGTCATGGAGTTCAGGAATTATTAAACATTCACAGTGTATGCATTAACTCTGGAGAGATCTGACTCTCAGTGATGCAGAGTTAATGATAAACTTACACATTTCTTTTTACATGAGGCTCAAACAAACATTTTTATGTCATTCATCACTGTATTTAATAATCAGTGACCCAAATAAGATAAAAAATGATCGAGGCTGAATTTCTCATTTCTAAGTACAAATATCAAATGGAAGCAGGAAAAAATGCATTTCCTTGCAGCAAATGCGTTGGAATGCTGATGCTGAATGAGTGAATCAAGAAAATGCAAAGTAAATACACTAAAAGCAGCAAGACAAAGCTGAAAATGTGGGTCCTGTGTGATAAAAAATTGTTAAATGCAATGAAACAAATGTGAAAGTGTTGAACCTGTGAAAAAAAAAATGCTAAAGCTGTGAAACAAATCTGAAAATGTTGTGAAACAAAAGTTGATAAATGCATGAAACAAATCTCAAAATGTTTAACCTGTGAAATGTGAATTGCTTATAGCAGTTAAACAAATCTGAAAATGGTCAATTTGTGAGTTAAAAACTTGCTTCTGGTGGTGAAAAGCTGAAAATAAAGAAATTTGGGGAAAAAACGCAGAAAGCAGCTTTAGTTTAGCATGCTCTGCAAAAATTAATAAGTTGCAATCAGTGGTTTAATCATGTGAAGACCCTTAAATGAAGGAAAAGCAAATTGAAGCAGTTTAATGCAGAACTGCATAAATCTCCCATTGACTGCCATCCAAAAATTTTGCCGAAAAATATTTTTATTTCACAAAGTGTAGTTGTTAGAGCTGTGAAAAATACAAGCTGAACATTCTGCATCGCACACTTGGTTTACTTTGGAAATCTGTGCAAATCTGAAGGCTGGGAAAAGTGCCAAAACTGTGAGGGAAAAGGAAAAAAGTTGTGTATCAATGTATTGAATTGCGCAGCAATAAATGAAGATATTCTTAAATTAAAAGTTGCTTTTTTGAATCCCTTTTTGTATACTCTGTCCAAACAATATTGGAACAGAGCTCAAAGACACCAAACCACTGCCAAATTTATCACATTAAATACGACAAACATTAATTGTGATTATGGGATGCATTAACAGAGCAGACGTGTTTCATATAAACTCAAACTCGTTTTCACAAGATTGAGTCTGATAACTTTTTTTCTTTTATTCAGACTAAATCCAGGAAAAAACAAAAAGTGAAGCCACTTTGTCTCTTTAATGTTTTGACCATTGATTTAATGAATTGGTTGTTTCATATGCGTTCAGGGATCAGCGGTAAAAAATCATAATCGTTACTTGTTTGTGTGTCTGCAGATGGTTGAAGAGGACGACATGCGGATTTCTAAAAACATGTTTCCAAAATGAGCAAACAGTCGGTGGATCACTGGTGTGAGTTCAGACTTCACTGCAGCTTCAGTGGTTTTGTTTTTCCTTCAGTCTCTGCATCACGTGGAAATGTTTTGCATAATCAGTAAATTAATCTGCTGTAGAAACTCTGTTAAGATCATATTTTTGTCCCCCAGTCTGTGAGGAGTGCCAGGACTATTTCCAAGACGAGTGCCCATCACACGGGCCCCAGCTGTTCATCCCCGACACACCTGCAGCTCCGGGGTCGGCCAACAGGGCGGCGCTCACCGTCCCCTCGGGCCTGGAAGTATTCACGGAGGGAAACGAGGTGGATGTTCGCTGCGTGGATCCAAACATCCCCAAGGGGGCGGTGTTTGGCCCGTACGAGGGGGAGCTGGTGACCAAGGACAAATCCTCAGGTTTCTTCTCCTGGATCGTGAGTTCAAATCATTGACTGTATATAGAACGGACAGCGTGGCTCCGCCTGTCACCGTTCTACGTTTTTTGAAGCCAAAAAACCCCGTTTCTCTAGCCGCCATTTTTTCAGCCAGAGTTTGCGCAGTAGAGAATTTCTGGTGGAGCCAAGTAAAAAAGAGAAATAAAAATATTTATTTCTTCTTTTTCAGAAGGTTTAGTCTCCTTTTGGCTCTTTCCAGAAGTTTCTTATATCCCCGATAAAAACCACTCATGAACGGCAGCTGTCAACTATCGTAAAACGAAACTTATATCGCGGTTTTTAACGTCCAATAACTAATGAGAAACTAACTTCTCAGGAAAAAAAACACCCGAACACCATGCAGCCAGATGACATCGTCATACTACCTTAGCGTAAAGATGAGAGAAACGTTTCTACGAGGTATCGTAATTTTTTTAAGTTTTCCCGGCTCATATCTGGAATACATGGGGAGGCGGGGCTTATGACCTATACTGCAGCCAGACACCAGGGGGCGGGGCATCTGCTGGAGGCTTCAGCTTGAGCCGAACGTCATTACGTCCACTCATTATACAGTCTATGGTTCAACCAGCCCAGATCAGCACAGACCAGGGAAAGTTTTCAGCAGTTAAAACAACCTTTATCTGCTCCAGAGACAAGAAACACCAGTTTCTAACCCTTTTAGAAATAGTTTAGAGCCTCTCAATCAAAGTTTATGCAGTAGTGAACAAAGTACTCAACTCCAAATCTGACTGAACTTCAAGTAAAAGTTGCTCAGTCAAAATTTTACTCAAGTACCAAAGTACTCCTTTAAAAAATTGTTTGGTTTTGTCAGTGATTTAATGAAGCTTGTTATTCTCTGAAATCACCTAATAATGTTCCTACTTACATGTAGAACCACTATGCTACAACAGATCTATAGAAACGCCTGTAAAATCTTCAGCTTGAAAACGTAATCAAAGACAGTTGTCGTTTCATTTTTTATTAGAGAAACCCCACAGAACGAGGAGGGCCTTTTTTTCTCCTCCACGTTTTCATTATGGGGAGTCTCACATTTACAATTCAGTTCATTACCATGAACAAACTACAACTTTGTTTTCAAGAAATCAGCTACATGTTAACACAACACATGCCTTAATGAAAACTGTGAACCACACAAAGTGATGACAGGAAATCCTTGAAAGATGATGCACATTTTAAAACATTATTCTGTATATTTGTACCTTTCTTTCTTTATTCACATCTTCTATTTATAAGTACATACCATTAAAATCAGACTTTTAGAAAAAACTTGGCGGCCCACGTGCAATACCTTCACGGCCCACCAGGGGGCCACAGACCACAGGTTGGGAATCACTGGTCTAGATCTATTCAAGGGTGATTTGAAGCAGCAAAATGAGAGTTTATACTGATCTAGATTTGGTCTGAAGTTGTTGATGTTTTACTCTGGTTTAAAGCCACATGAGTGTTCCTGTTCTAGCTAAGAAGAACTTTTTCAAGTTAAGTCTAAAGCTCTTTCAACAAAAAATACTTGTTTTAAACCTTTTAGGACCTGTTATGGTGAAAGTTTTCACATGAAATAATCTGTCTTGAGCCATTCCAGAGATTTACTGGGGACCAACAATTGATGAGAGTAATAAATAAATGAATAAATACGTTGGTTGTGACTTGTTGGAGGTTTGTTTGAAGCTATAACATTAATACTTCACATCACTTTGGATCAAGTCCAGTAGATCAAGTTCAGTTAAGATTCAATTACGAGACTTTCCTGGATTTCTTTAAGTGTTTACATCACTTGAAAACCAGTTTTAACCTTTTCTAGAGAATTTCACACCAGTTAAAAATCATTAGAGCTGTTATAGACCTGATTGAGTCACAGGTTCAGTTGGGAACCAGTAGTTTTTCTTTCCAGAGCACTGTTACTTTCACTTTAAGATTAGGATTAGACCGAGTCCAGTGAATCTTCCTGGAGTCTGAATCAGTGTGGACTTGTTTCTGTGATTGTTTAAACCAGTTTGGACCAGATCAGAGCAGGTTTCTAACTTCTTTTGGTTGTTTTTTTTAGATTGTTGATTTTGACAACACATATCGATCAATTGACGGCAGCGATGAGACCAAAGCCAACTGGATGAGGTAACGCTTTGTCTTTTTATAAACATTTTTCTGTTCTGTTTGATTGCATTTTACGTCAAAGTAATTCTGATGTTTTTGACCTGCAGGTTTGTCCGGACCTCATCTGAGGAGAGTGACAGGAACTTGACGGCGTTCCAACATAATAAAAACATCTATTTCAGAGTGTGTCGAGCACTCGAGGCCGGAGAGAAGCTGAGGGTTTGGTACAGTGACGAATACATCCAACGCCTTCACTGCGTCTCTCAGGAGAGCATCCACCGCAACCTGCAGACCGGTGAGCTGCAAAAAAGCAATCCTTTCAATACTTCTTATTGTTCTTGTAAAGCTTCAGAGATACAGCGACAGTTTTTGGTTGGTTATGGTGAGTTTGGATAACACTCATCTCTGTTTTTAGACCCTTTTATTAATCCCACTATGAGCAATAGGCTCAGTTTTCCAACAGGGGGCGCTGCTGTCACATTCATAACTGTGTGCTGAATGATGAATAATCTTCTGCAGATGGTGAAAGGATTAAGATAAAATCAAGGGGATGAATGAGAAATAATTAACATTTTTACAAAATATAACGAAACTAATTTAAGTAATTTACTCTGTTTAAATAACAAGCTCTTCATTTTTTATGTTGATTACTTTAAAACTGCCTTATCACATATTTCCCCAAAGTACCAAACCATGAAGGAGGATTTCTTCAGAATAAGGACAATCATTCTGAGAAAAGCTGTAAGATTTAAAGAGATTACATCAGTGGTGGGCACTGAGGGGGATTGTGGGAAATCAGGTGCCAAAGTTTTCTTTTTGGGAGTCAAAACAAATACTGAAGTAACCTCAAGGTTGGGGAACCAGACAAAACTGCCCACTATGCTGGTTTAAAACATTTATAAGTGCCCTCCTTTGTGCCAAACTTGTGCTAAAGTGCCTTCTTGGGTGATAAAATATTTGCTTGAGTGCTCTTTTGGGAGTCAAAACATTTGTTAAAATCACATGCAGCACATGTTTTGGTTCTCTAGAAGACTGTTTTGCATGTTTTGGCTCCCAAAAAGACACTTTAGCTTGTTGTGGCTCCCAAAAAGACACTTAAGCTCATGTTTTGGCTCCCAAGAGGACACTTTTTTCCATATTATTCAACAACTAGGCCAAAGAGGGGGAGTCAGCCCTTGTTAAAAGTGCCCTCTTGGGAGCCAAAGCACTTGCTCCATGTGCCTTCTTTTCTTTAGCCCCTGCCCTTCAAAATGTTTGCACCAGCTGAATTAAATACCCCTATTTAGTATGAATACAAACTTTAACAGGGTCATGGTCCAAAACTTTTTTATGAAACATTTAAACTAGTAGATATTCAGTCTGGACCTGTCAGAACTGGCCTGTAGTCCTATCAGAGCTATTTATCCCAGTCTCAAACCACTTTGGATCTTTGTAAGTGACATTCAACATGAGGTTAGAACCAGTTTCATACCAGTCCAGGTTTCTTTGAACTAGTCTGGACTTGTGTAGGAAGTTCAGTTCAGTTTAGAACCACTCAATCCTCGGCTAAGGAGACTGTTTGGTTCCAGGTTCAGAGGAGCCGACCATCCTGTCAAACCTTCAACAAGACTTTAAATCTCCGTGCCTGCAGTCAGCTCTGCAGGGCAAACCCAGCCCGAGCAAACAGCCCGACGAAGAACCAGACGGTCAACCCCCCGCCAAGAGGAAGAAGATCGACCTCATCTTCAAAGACGTCTTAGAGGCTTCTCTGGAGGACTCCGGCAGGTCGTCCCACCTCAGCGAGTGTAAAACAGCGGCGCATGGTTCAGGCGTGTCTGAAAGCAGCTTTAACGTCTCCAACCTGAAGGTGGAGGAGAAGGAGGAGGAGAAACAGAGCGGAGAAGAACCCTCCACCTCCTTCTGCCCCAACTGTGTCAAACTGAAGAAGAGGATCCTGGAGCTGGAGGAGGAGCTGTCGCGTGTCCGAGGGGAACGAGGAGACTCCGGTGGTCCAACGATGTCAAGAGATCAGCACCAAAACAACCAGGTCCCTCCTCATCCTGAGCAAGGTCCCATCGAAGATTTCCAAGGTGGGTCCTGAAATATGAGTCTCAGAGGCTACAACTCCCTCACCGTTTAAGCTTTGTGAACGTTTATTTTTTATGTAGAGATATCTTATCATCGTTTACCAATAGTTATAGAACAGAGATAATTCATTTGGTCATCAGAATATTGATCTAAAAACAAAGTTCATCAAACAGATCAGGTCATAATATTTTGTGTAGAGGTGATTTTCCCGAAGTAATCACGACTCAGAAGTAGGGATTGATACCAGTGCCCTTTTCGATTGTGCTTATTAACCCTTTAACTACCCCACAAAGAAAAAAGGAATAAACATTTTTTGCTTGCATTTCTTATTGCAATGGGTGAGTACTAGCCACAATCTTTCTTTGTTTTTTCAGCAAATCTTTTAGTTCTTACCACAAACCGTAGAAAAGTCACACAAAATGCTAATTTACAATTAAATTAATAACTCATAAATATTCAGAGCACTGAACAGTTTCAACCAAAGAAAATATTGAATGAAACAAGGAAAAACTGCATTAGTACATTTTTCATCTCAACCAAAGTGCGATAACTACTAATTCTCACATTCATTTTTACCTGTGATTGAATGCTACTGTACAAAACATTCATTTTACATGAAAAACTTTTTAAAAAATTGCCAAACAAAGACACATTTGCATGTCTTCAATATGTCATCTCAACAACTCGACTGTAGTTGTGCAACCAAACAAAGTTTTTGAGGCACAAGATCCATCAGATGCTTCTACTAAATGGTAGAGATGGTTAAATTGGTTTGGGTCAAGTTTGGCACTCCTCTTACTGAAATGTAGTAACTCAAAATGAGCAGAACCATTTGGTCGAAGAGGTAGTTAAAGGGTTAATCTGATTCTTTATCGGTTCCCTTATCAATTCCTTCTGAGATTTTCTGTGTCAAAAAGTAGCTTTGAAGGTTTTCTGTGTGGACAACATTGTATTTAGTTTATAAGTCAAGAAATATGAAATAGCGCAATAGGTTTTGATATCTCTGGGAGTATAAACATCAGAATAGTCATGTTTTGAGTTGTTTGGAACCTTGAGCTTGCCGTAGTCAAGCTGCAATCAGTCATGAGTCTGCACTTCCTGTTTGGAAAACTTTCACCCGTTTACTGTGATATGATGTTTTAAAACTGAAGTTATATTGATGTATGTTAACCGTTAGCATATCAATGCAATTTCCCATGCACATTAGCATCGAGCTAGTGTGATGTTTACTATGTGGTTTTTGGTACAGAAGGAGATGTGTAACATGTTGAATTTATCGAATAGGAATCTCTTGTTAGAGAGTGATGTATATTTCTTTGAGTGTTCAGTTTTTCGTTTTCTTACATAAGGTCAGGCTACTTGGCGTAATGTAAAGAATTGATAAGGGAATTATTAAGAACAAAAGCAAATAATGTCGATATAAGGTGAATAATTCAAACTACGGGTGCATGAATCGAAAATAAATGCTGTGAAAAATATGTAGATTCTCAAAAAATGAAGATGTTTTCCTCCACGTAAGTCTTTGAATATGAGTTATACAGATAATTTGAACACAAGCGGATTTAAAAGTCTTTTTAAAGGTTGAAATAAAACGATAAAAGTGCGCTTTTGATTCTACTTTGGTACAACTTTCCTCCGGATTATTAACAGGAAACAGTTCTCGTTACCCACTCAGAAGTTAAATGTGTTTCCTTACAGGGATGGAGCCCTTGACTCCCACTCAGATGGTCCTGGATGAAGACGACCAGGACGTCGACTCTGCTGATGAGTCCATCACCGCAGATCTTGTGATCTCTCCTGAAGATTCCTCGAAGCTTTCCTCCAGCGGAAGCAGACGGATTCGCCGTTTCAAGCAGGAGTGGCTAAAAAAGTTCTGGTTCCTCCGCTACTCGCCAACTCTCAACGAGATGTGGTGCCACGTCTGCCGCCAATACACCGTCCAATCATCCCGAACATCCGCCTTCATCATCGGCTCCAAGCAGTTTAAGATCCACACCATCAAGCTCCACAGCCAGAGCAACCTTCACAAGAAGTGTCTGCAGCTGTACAAGCTGCGCATGCATCCGGAAAAGACCGAGGAGATGTGCAAGAACATGATGCTGCTGTTCAACGCTGCGTATCACCTGGCCCTCGAAGGTCGGCCCTTCTCTGACCTCCGTCCACTGGCAGAGCTTCTGAAAAAGTGTGAACTCAAAGTGGTGGATCAGTACATGAACGAGGGAGACTGTCAGATCCTCGTTCACCACATCGCCCGCGCTGTAAAAGAAGACCTGGCTGAAAAAATGCGCTTGTCCCCTTTTCTAAGCGTCATAATGGACGCACAGAATGACGATCTTTTCTCAGACATGGTTGCAGTCTACATCCAGTTCATCACCAATGAGGGCTCCCCCAACACAGAGTTCCTGTCCTTGCAGAGACTGAGCATGGCCAGTGTGGACGGGTATCTTCAGGCTATGGATCGAGCCTTTGGGGTCTTAGGTCTCAGGTTTCAGGACTTGCTGGTGGTGGGTTTGGGGGTCGATGGTACCAACATTTCTTCAGGAATGAGAGCCAACCTGTACATCGCCGTACAAAAGACTTACCCTTGGATCCTCTGCCTTCCTATCATGATCCATAGGCCTCACCTGGAGGTGCTGGACGCCATCAGTGGGAAGGAGCTCTCCTGCCTCGAGGATCTGGAAAACAACCTAAAGCAGCTGCTCAGCTTCTACCGCTACTCGCCTCGCATGATGGCCGAGCTACGATCCACCGCTCCGACGCTTTCCGAGGAGACAGAGTTCCTCGGAGACATCAGGGCCATTCGTTGGATCATAGGAGAGCCGAACGTCCTCAACGCGCTCATCAAAGATTACCTGGAGGTCGTCACGCATCTGAAAGAAATCAGCAGCCAGACGCAGAGAGCTGACGCCGCCGCCATCGCTCTTACGCTCCTCCAGTTCCTCATGGACTACCAGTCGGTGAAGCTCATCTACTTCCTTCTGGACATCATCGCCGTTCTCTCGCGGTTGGCGTTTACCTTCCAGGGGGAGTACCTGCTCGTGTCACAGGTGGAAGCAAAGATCGAGGAGGCTATTCTGGAGATCGGGCACCTGGTGGAGTGTCCCGGAGAGTACCTGCAGGAGTTTGAGGAGAATTTCCGTGAGAGTTTTAACGGCATCGCTCTGAAGAACCTGCGTGTAGCCGAGTCCAAGTTTCAGTCCATCCGAGAAAAGATCTGCAACAGGAGCCAGGGAATCCTGTCTCAGAGATTAGACCTGCAGAGTCGATCATTCGCCAAAGCCTGTAAAGTCCTGGACCTGTCCACCTGGCCTCACAGGAGGGAGGACTTGGAAGTTTATGGCGAGGAAGAAATCCAGATGATCTTCAACCACCTGGAGTCTATTCCCTGTGGCGGTAAAGAGGGTTCCTTAACCAGGACAGAGGCCAAAGGCTGCCTGGTGGGGGAATGGAAGGACTTGAAAGCAGATTATTTCAGTATGAACGGTTTCAAAGAAGTCATCAGTCACGTCTGTAGGTACAAGCAGCGTTTCCCTCTTCTGAACCGCATCGTACAGGTGGTCAGAGTCCTGCCCAGCTCCACGGCCTGCTGCGACAAAGGTAGAGGCTCTCTGCAGAAAATGTGCAAGAACAACCGTTCCCGTCTGACTCTGGAGCAGATGAACGACCTGCTCACCGTGGCGGTTAACGGACCGCCCATCACTAACTTTGACGGGAAGAGGGCGTTGGACAGTTGGTTTGAGGAAAAGTCCGGCAGCAGTTACTCTCTGTCAGCTGAGGTGTTGAACAGGATGTCGTCCGCTGATCAGAAATCTGTCTTACACAGTGTTGATGTTAATACAGAGTTTTATCCAGACATTTAACAGACAGACGGAAACACAAACTAACACAGCTAAAACAGACATGAAAAGATATTAAACTACAATTGAGACACAAGGACGTTAGGATTCTTTCTATTCTTGCAAAAAGTTCTACAGACACAAAAAGGCGACTTATGGCCCTTTTCCACTGACCTGTCTTAGCTCTACTCTACTCGACTCTACTCGGTTTGTGTTGCGTTTCCACAGACGCGGTACTACGCGTGAGACGCCAGTTTTTAGTACTTGCTCTGCTCTGGTTCCTGGTCACTCATTGGTCAGAGAATGTCGTCTCTGCAGCTTCTGACTCTGAACAAATCACTTACAAGAGGCAAACGAATAAGTCAGCGACGGGTTTTTAATGACATTTAAACCAGACGGCACAGAACCAGACTGAATAAACACAAAATACAGCCCTAAAATGCTCCTTCATGATTCCTAAATAAGTTAAAAGTCCTTTTTAAACGAAAAAGACGTTAACAGCAAAGATAGTTCGGTTTAAAGAGTCTTTTCGATTAAATCAAAGTTCAGCACAGGGGCAATCTGTCTACCACGAGAGTCTTTAAGCACCAATCAGTCCATTAATCCACAGGGAACCAAAAAGGAAAACCAGTTCAAAGAAGAATGAATGATCAACAACAAATCTCTGGTATACCAGGCCCAAAAATCAAAAATTAAAGTGATCTCACTGGATCCAGGGAAGAGTTGATGTCAGGAAGCAGCTCCTTCGTTTTCCTCCACGTGCAGCAGCACAAGGCTGTTGTTTACCTCTGTTGTCATGACGACCCACATTGAGCCGCTGGATTACTTTATTGAAATCTTTTGAAAGCTTTGTTTTTTCCTTTAAAGACCACGGTGGCACATATGTTAGTACAAAAATTATGTTTGTGTCGCGTTATAGATGACATTCACACACTTCTGCGCAGCACTTTAGCGCAGCTGTGTTAAAACATCCACGCCCACCGTGAGTCTGTAGTCGGGCTGGTGGAAAAGGTAACCAAACCGAGTAGAGTCGAGTAGAGTAGAGCTGGAATTGTATAGTGGAAAAGCGCCATAAGACTTAAACCCCGTTGGAGTCCAATATTCGCTTTAAGAGGCTAACGCCAAGTAGACAGGACACAAATTTACGACAGAACAACCAACAATTCAGCCGAGCTTTTTCAGTCAAGTGTCTTTGGCTTTTATCTTTTGGAAGAGACCGCTAACTTTCAGGCATTCATCGTCCATCACCAAGTGAAAATTTATCACATATTAACATGGTACTACAAGCAGGTTAGTTAAAAGTCAAGCCAAGATTTGTCCGTTTTTTTCTAAAGAGATGAAAACTACTTTTCAAATGTTTGTTGATCTTAGTCTACCAGAGTTTTCTTAGAATTCTGGTTTTGATCTCATAGTTCGAGAAAACCTGCCGTTGCTCTCCATACCAACTGCTTTTCTCACACCTGATTGGTCAACACTTCTCAAGACTACAAACAGAAACCACATCTCTTGTCGAACTACAGAAACGTCTAAAATTATAGATGAGTGTGTCAGACACTCACTGCAGTGTGAACTCTCCGTGTTCACCCGGGTGAAGTGATGAAGTCTTCGCACTTTGTCGTCTTTCACTAAAGCTCATTGTCAAACCGAGGCCTCTGAGTGCCCCTGCACTTGTTAGATAAAATAATAAAGCACTTGTTTTCCGAAGAAAAGTCTGTTATACGTTAAGAACAATCGATTAGTGTCAAACCTCTCTGCTTCAGCGTAGTTCAGTGTGTTCGTGCCTGATAGAAATGACAAAGTGTAGAAATGTATAAAGGCTTTATATTTCTACAAGTCCAGCAGACAATGCTGACTCACACACATTGTATATATTGTATATACAGATTGTAAAAGCTTTGGAGACAGTTTTTAAAGAGAGTATTTTTCTCTTGGATTTAATGATTGTGCCATAACGCTCGAATGCAAGAACCAAAAGAAAAAGGTGCTACCCTGCTCTGCCATAATGCACTCTGCCATATTAGTTTAGATGTTTACTGCTGAAGATTATATGTTAAATATTTTCATTTCATGTGATGAAACTGCTTTAAGATGGGGGCAGCCTCAGTTTTGTTAAAGCCTGAAAAGATTCAAATGTGCTGTTGAGACTGCATGACGATGCTCTACTGTTGCTTTTACTTTGTTAGTGTTTTATACAGACGCTTGTACATAAAGCTCAAATCAGTGTGAGATGATGGGGTTAAAGAGCTGAGACAGACGAGGCGCTTTAGCTTTATTTCTTCTACAAATAGTTTTCTTATGTTGTTCAGAATCTAAAGGCCTGAATTTTAAGAAATCCACTTAAAAGACCTTGTTTGCACACACTTATTGGATCATATTTAATGGCAATAAGACAACAATGTCCCCAGTTTTACAGTCAAACCTCGAAGCAGTGAAGAAAATAATCCATTAAAGGGACAGTGAGGACTTTGAAAAAGTCTCATCTGATCCACAACTCAATATGAGATATAAGCGCCCAAATATGTTGTTTCTAAATGCTTTTTTCTCAGCTTTCCGATCAGGTCAGACTTGACAGGATTGATTTATGGCACGCCGAAGTCTCTATGACAACACAACGTTGGCTGATGAAGTTTAGCAGTGAGAAATTATATCTGTATTTTTCTGTTCTGAAAACATTTTCTTATATTTATTAAGATATAATAGTGGACACTGGAGCTGGACTGTCAGACAGAAAAAAACAGAATAAAGCTGAATAGGAGAGTGATAGAGCACAGGCTAAAGGCTAAAACATGAGCTAAAGGCTAAAAACATAGATTAAACTGTGATGATGTTTATTTCAACCCACATGCAGCAATTATTCTGCAGTGATCTGTTCAAACCTGAGAGTCTATCAATAAAATGAAGAGCCAGGTTACGTTTGCTCTGCTTGGTGAGGTTGGAGTTGGTAGATGAGCACTGGTAGGACACAACCAGGATTCACCAACATTACACGCTACAGACATGTCTCAGAGCACTGAGCTGCGAGTAGCACTAAATTTTGCTATCAAACTATGCTACAAACTGAATTTACAAAGTTGGCTTGTTGCCATGTTTCAAACAACATTGCCTTGTATCAGGTGAAAAGTTGTTTTGAACAAAGAAAAGTAGAGTTAAAAAGAGGATCTACTCTCCATGAATATTTCAAACTAAATATGCGTCTTGTTAAGAGTGATGTCATCACAACAGTTTGTGTGAGTCCTTTGCAATCCACTTCAAACTGACACTAGTCCTCACAGCTCCTTTAAAACAAAGTAATAATGATGGTTTCATTGTAAAAAAGGTTGCTGTAAGTTTTACAGTTTCATTAGTGTATAATAATATAGTAATGCATTTTATTTAAAGGCACCTTTCATGGCACTCAAGGTCACCTTACAAAGTGCATTAAAAGAGGACTAGAACATATAAAACAAGCAATACAATACAGTGCAATATAATACAATAAATTACAATACAAAACAGTGCAATGGTTGGTGAAGGGTCAGAGTGAGTAGTTCATGAATAGTGTCTAGTTTACTGCAGATTTTACAAAAAAAAAATCAGTTACAGTTTTCCTCTCAGTGAAGAAAATAAGCATAATCTACAAATTGTCTCGTTCTGTTTAGCTAAAGTTTCTCTACCTCATCACTTTGAGGTTTCTCTGTGTAATAGAAAGAAACCACATAACAGCAAAGGATGTTGACATAACAGCAGTAACATCTTGTTAACCAGTTTGGGAATGTTGTGTCTTGGCAAGTAGGCACTTTCCTTTTTATCTGCATAGTTTAAGGTGCTGTGAGAATGATCTAGAAAAGTTAGTGTTTTTGTAGGATAGACTACAAGACTCCATTTCCCATGAGCACTATCACTCACAGTTATAAAGACAAGAGTTTTGCCAGAGCATGCTTTTGTTTTGGAGCACAGATCTTCTTTTTGACACTATTTTTCTTTGTTCCAGACCCTTTATAAATAGTTCCGTAGACTTATTGTTAGTAGCGTAGTTTGGTTTCAGCCCAGTGCTCGAATACATGTCTGGTTGAGGCCTACCAGTGCTCATCTACCAACCCCAACCTCACCAAAATAAATTCAAGAAATCATTTCCATCAGAGAAAAGGACAGATTTTGCTCTTACTGCCAAACTTTGCTGACTAGCATAGTGTTGTTGAAGGGATTTTCAGTCTTTGTGCCATCAGATGTTGACAAATAAACTGATTTTGTTGTTAACAATCTCATTTTGAATTGTGGATTATGAACAGACAAATATATAAAAGTCAGATGATTTCAAAACCATTTCTACAGCCCTCACAAGACCTCTTAATAAAAATAATAATACTTCATTTTATTTAAAGGCCCCTTTCGGGTCAAGGACGCTGCTCTTGCATAACATATTTGGAAATAATCTTAGGTTCACACGCTGCAAACTGCCAAGTCATCCCGACAGTTATCTGAGCCAAATCAAAATCCGTCCTCTAAAACATCTTCTTGTTACCACCAACAGGCCCAGATTACTATTCCAAGTATCCAACAACAAAAAGATGAACAAAGAGAGCTTTTTGTTAAAAAAAGAGGAGGGGTTTTAACCAGAAACAGCTGTTACATCAATATCTACACACGTTTGCTCCAGGAAAATACCTTCACTTGTTCTTTTTTTGATATCTAAACTCCAGATTGTTACTCTGAGGGTCTGAGAAACAAAAGGTTTTTAACCAGAGACAGCTGTAATATCATTATCTAAAAACCTCACTTCTCCTTTTTTTTTATCTAGACACAAATAGAGGCTTGGTTAAATGCAGAAATCTTTGAAGTGAATTTCCCAATAATTGAGACTGTTTGGCATCTGTTGGCTCCAAGCTGCTTCATTTTTCTTTGCAGAGAAGATTGAACTTGTGTTTTAATGACATACTGTGCATGCCTGTATTATATGCATGCATTGTTTACTGTATAAACCCTCCTGTTTTTGAAGCATATAGTTTGTACGCAGGATGCTGCCTCGGTGCGGTTGGATGTAAATTCAGATTGATGACGTGCAGAACTGAAACTGTTTGGCTGCAGAAATCTGTGCTGCACCTTTGACCGTTTGTTTTAATGGATGGATGTTTCTTCTTCTTCTTCTTCAAACCGACATTTGGCTGATTGTAACCTGAGTCTGTTGAATCTGGCTTAAAGCTGTTGATGTTTGCTGATCTGTGAGATTTTCCACTGCTGGATTTATGAATGTGGTCACGGTTTAATCAAATGAACGTGTGGTTGTTGGATTTCTCTGCTCTCTGTTCTTTAATATTGCAAATACTTTGAATGTTTCACTTTGAAGAATGTTAATCTGAACTCAGCAGACTTCTTTTCATTTCAAATATTGAGAGTAATGGGAGCATTTTCCTTTTTATAGAGATAAAACCAGCAAGGGGTTAAAAAGTGGAGGAAGTCCCAAAATCTACACAAACAAGAAGTTCATTACCAGAGCTTTTAACTAGTATCTAAAGAGGAAGCAAAGAAACAATATGACGTTCTGTAAAAAAAAATAGAAAACCGAGTCACAATTCTGAGTTTATCTGAAAAACACAAAGTTTAATATCTGAATTTAGATTAGATATAAGAAAAGGTTCATAATGGTCCTTGTCTGGTCTTGATTCTTTTGCAACAGGGAGAATGAAAAACAGTTGCACAGTTTGCAAAAAAGCTCAATGAGGGTGAAATCGGTTCGTCTGAGGTCAACAGAAAAAATAAGTTTTGCAATTACATGTGTCAAGTTGCTGAGTGTGGTTAAGCTCTTCCCTTTATCAGATGAAGTTTTGAGTCAGATGTCAGCAGATTAAAGTAGGGCTGGACTATTTATCACAAGTTAGATAAAAGTGCAATATGACCTCCTGCAATATTCTAATCGCAGATGGTGCAATATTTTTCTAACCTGATATATGTCTGAATGCCTGATACAGTTTTTGCAATATGTGTTTTCTGCTCTACATTAGTGTTACTCAACCAAAAAGCCAAACTGTTGAAAACTACCTTTGCAAGAGAAACCATCTAAGTGGTTAAAGGTGGGAAAAACATGAAGAAGTCGCAATGAAACATACTAAAAGCAGCAAAAATTGGCAAGAAAACTCTGAAAAATTTGAGAAATACTCAGAAAAGTAGCAGAAAATAGTCCAAAAGTTGAAAAAAGTGACTAAAAAGATCAAGAAGCAACCAAACTTGGCAGGAAAATTCTGAGAAATCTTTGAAAATAGTCAGAAGGTAACAACAGTAAAAGTAAAAAGTGACTGAAATGGGCAAAAAGCATTCACGAGTAGCAAAAAGAAATGTCATGAGTCACGCCATAATTATTCAATTTTCTTTTCCTATCATGTTTGTTTGAAAATGTACAAGATTGTGGACCTAGAAATACTCACACAAAAATATCTCAATTGCAATACAGGGAAAATAATTGCAATTAGATCATTTTTGCAGATCCTTCAGCCCTAGATTTAAGATATTGATACACAACACAAGTTATATTTCATAAGATATTTTAAGTTGTCGGTTTAGAGACAGAATTTGAAGGTTAAGTTTGGAGGTTTGTGCACAAGCTGCAAACGCCATCAGTCCAATACAAAGACTTTCAAGGCTTCTGCATGAAACACACATGTCAGAATCACAGCAGTAACAACTGTTTCCCTCTACAAACTCTTATAATAAGTTTGCTAAAAGGCAGCAGGAGGAGCTTCTTTTTTATTACAAACATAACTTCAACATGTACCCAATAACTATGCGGCCACCAGGGGGCGCCAAAATCAACACAAAATGAACTGGCGGAAATAGTGTTTTAGCCGACCCGAAACAGAAATCTTTGAAAATGGTGAGCAGAGTGGAAATTTTGTGAAGTACGTTAACGTGTAAACAGCAAGCCAAATTTTCAGTGGAAACGCTGACATCACACTCTGATTTGTATGTGCACATTACACTTTTGTTGTGGCTCAGCCGTGCGCAAACAGGACAACAACAATAATAACAATGGCTGATCATTCTGCTGAATCTGCTGACTGACTTTCAACAACATGTGTTGCATCATTTCTAGAATCAACAAAGACAAACTCATGATAAACACCAGACGATCAGCTCACATCTACTTCGGCCTCCAAACTGTTGTTGCGTAAACTTTTTTGAGAGACGTTAAACCACCAACTACAGAACTGTAATACATACAACAACGTTTTCAGTCCTTCAGCTTTTCTGCGTCAACTCAGATTTCTTGTGAAATGTTGTGAAACATCTTCATGTAAACGAGGCCTCGTAGATCAAAGTCTTTAATCTGAGTCGTAATTTTTATTCCCACATAGTTAATAAAAGTTTCCGTGTGAACAATTAGAAAAGAAAAAAAAACACAAAACAAAAACTTTTTTATTTTTAATGCAATTTAAAGGCAGTGACTTCTGTGCACAAGACATTATAGAAACCTGTGATTGCAGTACCAAAATAAAATGTAAAGACAGGTATTCTATCGTCACAGTCTTTTAGAAGTCTTGATGAAGTAAAACAGCTTTATTATGAAACTGTAACTGTAAATTACAACATTCAACTAAATATAATTAGACTTTTTCCATGTTGCTTCAATCAGATATTTCAAGATTTTACTGAAATATTTTTAGAATATGCAAAATATGATGTGTGTGTATGAAATATGATGATGGCTACAGTGGGTAAATTTGAGTTTATGAATTTTCCTCTGTGTTTAAATTACCTCACTGGGAATAATAAGGTCAGAGGTCATGGCCTGAAACTGCTTTGGAGTATTAATTAATCTGAAACTATTCAAGATGTTGATGAATGTGACGGTTTCTGGGCTGAGATAGAAACAGTTTCCCGCTGAGGTGAACGACAGCTTGGACTGGTGTGTGAGAAACCAGAGGAAATGTGTCAAAGAACTAAAACAAAAAAAGCAGGAAGTGATCACTCAGAATATTTTGATGTTTGAGAAGCTGGAGCTGCTCTCGGATGAACTTTGAAACTCACTCCCATGTTGCCATGTTGCTCTGCTGTTTGCTCACTGTGACAGAAAGTTAAATGATGCTGGCTGATGGAGAAACTGGGAGCTCTTTGTCTGCAGTCAAAGCTGAATCTGAACATCTTTGTGCTCAGGCGTCTGCTCACTTCTGTGAACTGAAATCTGCAGCTGCCTTCAGGCTGACATCACGTTTATCCACACTTTAATAAGCATGAATTTAATAAGAGTCAGTGATGGTGAGGAGTCAAAAACAACTCTGGTTAATGTCAAAGAATCTGCATTTTTAGAGCGATGAGAGATTTAAGTCAAACAGGAAAAAGATTCATAATAAGATTCACATAAATCATAAAAACTTCTTCTCTAATTGCAGAAATAGTGCAATAAATGCATGACTTTGTAGAAGGCAGTCAGTAGATTCAGCAGCAGAAGAACGAAATGGTAGGTTGCTGTTGTTGTTGTTTTTGTTGTTGTTGTTTTTTGGTTCATGCATGTGACGTCAGCGTTTCCAGGTTTTCCCCAACCAAGTGTTTACATGAAGACAGCGAAAACAGCATTTTCGAAAAGTTTCACTCTGGTTTCACTCGGTCAATCATCAATTAATTGCACAATAATTAAAAATGAGCTCGATAAGTTTGCCAGGCTCAATAATTTCTTATTCACCAAAGACACTGGATAATGAATTAACTTTTCTGTATCGCTGTGAGTTTTTTTTCTTATCAGCAACAGGGCAACGAGCAATATACGAAATATATCTACCATATTTCATATATTGCTTTTGTGTGGTTTTTATTCAAGTGCATTATTTGTTAACAGACTAATTGTTTTTGGTTGTGTTGATTATTTATTTTGGATATTTACAATGTCTTTTGTCACGATATAATTCCAATTTTAAATATTCTTAAGAAATAAAAGGTTACTTATCTTTAAAAGGGTATACTTGCACTATTACACCATTATTATAAAATTAGCTGAAAAAAAAAGTATCAAAACAGCGATATTATTGTTTATCACAATAACTTCTGGGACAATTTATTGTCCAGCAAAATCTGTTATCATGACAGGTCTAGTCGGCAAAAATGCTATTTCTATGTAAAGATGACGAAACGCAAAAATAACACTTTGAAAAACAATTTAAAAACTCTTCATTCCTTTCGTCAGTAAGAACCCAAAAAATGAGTAAATGTAGAGCCAAGTGAAAAATATCAACCTTAAACTGAGAGAATAAGAGATTTATAAAAGAAAAATCAAATTAATAATACCCTGAAACCATTAATTTTTATCTTTGACTAAAGAGGAATACATAATTCAACCCCAGAATCAGGGTAAAGGGGACACAAAAAGAAACTATAGTGTCAGTATCTGTCTTAAACGCTGTGTTGTGTATTTATCAGCTTCACTGGTCACTGTGAACTGAAGGCAAAGTGAAGTAGTTTAGATAAAAAATGAATGTGCGGACAAAAGGCAGCTGGGTGCAGCTTCAGACAGCAGCTGGATGAACATACAGTCGTTCCTCTGTGCAGCAGCAGCAGCAGCAGCTGACCGTCCCGTCTGTCACACCCTGGGACTGATACATGACAAACACTTTCACCCTGCAGAGAAGAAGAGAAGAAGTCTGCTTTTTTCTGAGTCAACACGCTCTCAGTCTGTGGTTTCTGCTGCTGCTGACACACCACACTGACAGAGTCTGTTACATTAGTGATACTCAGGACAAAAAGAGGATTATCACAGGTTTGAAAACACCAAAATAAAAAGCTGGTGGCACAAAACTCGTAATCTTAACATCATCTGAACCAACCATTCTCAACCTTGCACTGCAAAAACTGAAATCTAAGCAAGTCATTCTGTCTTATTCATAGTAAAAATTGTCTTATTGTTCCTAATTGGAGCCACATTCACCAGACCAGGTCATAAAAATGTCTTATTTCAAGTTTTTTAAGACAAAAATGAGATGTAAATTGCTTGTAACAAGTAAAAAAAATCTGCCAATGGGAAGTTTCTAGAAATTAGAAAGATGTCTTAAAACAAGAATCTTTTCTCTTATCCCATTGGAAGATTTTTTTTACTTGTTACAAGCAATTGATGCCTCATTTTTGTCTTTAAAAAACTTGAAATGAGAATTTTTTATGACCTTGTCTAGTAAATGTGGCTCAAATCAAGAATAGTAAGACAAATTTTACTAAAAATAAGACATAATGACTTGCTTAGATTTCAGTTTTTGCAGTGTGGAGTCCTGACCTCAGTGGGGTCGCCAAATCTAATTGAAAAAATTAACTAATTTTGAATTACAAAATTTCAGGCAAGGTTGTTTTAGTTGTTTCCTGCTTCATTATTTGTTCCAAAATTTCTTGTATCAGCTAAGTTTGTATAATCTGAACTTTAGTGTTTTCCCTGAAGGAGTTCAATGAGCCATCGTTCATGAACTCATGCATATCTTGCACTGCAAAAACAGAAATCTAATCAAGTGTTTATGTCTTATTTTTAGTCAAAATTGTCTTTTTGTTCTTAGTATGAGCCACATTCAACTGACCAATCCAGAAAAAAATGTCTTATGTCGAGTTATTTAACCTCTGAAGACCTGGCGTCCACATATGTGGACTTTACATTTCTGCCTCTCAGACCCATTAAACTTTATTTTTTAAAACTTTAATCTCTTAGCCACATTTAGGGAAACTTCACGCGTCATCTTTTGGTGACATCATAACTCTACATCCATTTCAGCGAGAAAAAAAGTGTAGTTATGGACAATAACACCTATAACTAAAAACTAGTGGCTAACTGATAACACTAAAAAAATAACTTCCCATACAAAGACCAAAGATATTAATTATATTTATAAGTCTTACTGATCTGGAATAGCAAAGAGAAATAAAAAATGCACACAAGAAAAATGCGGTTAGAGAGGTTAAAACAAGAATTATGTCTAAATTCCTTGAAACAAGTAAAAAAAAAATTGGCAATGGAGTAGGAAAAAAGTTTCTTTCTTCTCTAAGACATTATTCTCATTTCAAGAAACCTGACAAACAAATTTGGTTGTTTTTTTTTTAACTTGTTTCAAGAAAACCAGATGACATTTTTGTCTTTAAAAAACTTGAAATAAGACATTTTTCTGGACTGGTCAGCTGAATGTGGCTCATATTAGGAATAAAGAGATAATTTTTACTGAAAATACCACATAAAAACATGCTTAGATTTCAGTTTCTGCAATGTTGGTGAACATGAACTGAACATACAGTATTTTTGCCTGATTGACAGCGAAAGATTTTTTAAGGCTCAAAAAATTCTTACACAAAAATGGAAAGACAGAAATGTTGACTTGTTTTTTTCAGGTTTTGCAACAGAAACATTCCAAATGAAACATGGGCTGTTTTTGTCCCTACTGTTTCTTTAAGGATTTAATTGTCTGTGTCGATTTTTGTTGTTTTCTTTCATTCAAAAATAAGAATAAATAAATCTTGGGAACCCCAGATACCAGTGCATGTTACTCAAAAAGGTTGAGAACCACTGCTCTAAACAGAAACATCGAGAGTTTGCTCTTTAAAATAAGCAGTTCAGTCAACAATTATTTTTTTCAAACAAGTTTGTGAACATGTTTTTTTATTTTGCTGCAAAGATCAGCTTTTTTGAATGGGTGTGTATGTGTCCTCTGGTACTTCTGGAGTCCGCCTCTAGTGGACACTTGGGGAACTGCAGTTGTGAGAACTTCTGTATCTGTTTTGTTCTTTTACAGAGGCTTGGTCCACAAAAAGTCTCTGCAGGAAGTTTGATATCCTGATTACACTTTCCAAAATAAAAGCATCACATCTGGCACTTACAGGGTTAATATTAGTTCAAACTCCTCCTAAAGATTAGAGTCATGTCTGATCGAGTCCATATTCTGTCAGTATGAGGAAAAGAACTTTTAAAAAGTCTTCATAGGAAAACTGGGAGAAGCTGTAGACAAAGTGAGAACAGTTGTAAAAGAATGAAACATGTGAAGGTTGAGAGTGGGATGATTGTGTCAGTGCATGCCTCCGAGGCGTCTGTCTGCAAAAACATAAAAAAGTCAAATACCAAACCAACGCCAGAGCCTCCCACGTCTCAGAGACGAAAAGACAAACAGACACACGCTGGGAGAGCTCACAGATCTTTCCACAGAAGTAACTGAGAGTTTCTCAAAGTTAAATTCCTTCTGCAGATGGCAGGAAACTCACACACACAATAGGTACAAACTGGTAATGAATAATATGTTGCTATTGTCTGGAAATCATCATGCAGAGGAAAAAGGGGCTTTATAGTTTAACAATAGTCTGTCTTAACATCAAGAACAAGCTTCAGTGGGATAAAATCACCAACAAATGAAAATAATGAGAGATTCTGACAGTGTGGATGACACGATGTTTGTAATAGGACAGAACAATTTGCAAAAATAACCTAATTGTGATTATTTTTCCCTGTATTACAATTGCAATCAATTTTGAGATTATTTGTACATTCCTCATCTTAAACAAACACAGGCAATAAATCACTCTTTACTAAAAAAGAGTGTCAGGTAAAGATAAATAAACTTGGAAGAAATATTGTTTTGACTCATGGCAAATTTGATATCACTTGCTATATTGAGGGTTTTTCCCCCCATACTCATTTTGAATAAGAAAACATTTACACGATGAATGAATGAATGAACTTGTGGTTAAAAGGATGCATTTGGGGGTAAATTGACCATATTACTTATTCCAGTGTAAAATTGAGTATCATTTTAAATTATCCAAAGTGAAACTATAGGATGGGTTTAGCAAAGCATTGCAAATGACAAAGACAAAAACAATCCTGTAACTTGACTCTAATGTGAAGAACATTAATGAGTTCGGTTTCAACATAGGCTGTTTTTATTCTCAGTAAACTACTTTACATTTAGACAGAAAGTTAATGGACATGACTGAGTGTCTTTATTGGAGCCCTGAGTGTGGTTAAGCTCTTCACTTTATCAGATTGAAGTTATGAGTCAGACATCAGCAAATTTAATCTTTTACAAAATGAAAATTACGTAATATTTTATAGTATGTCAGAGTTCAAATTTTGAGATTAAGGTTGGTGAAAGAGTTGCAACCCCTAAAAGCTAAACATCTGCATCAAAAAAAATGCAAATTGCTAAAAAATAGGAGTCTTGATGAAGGAACATGACTTGATTTTGCAGCTAAGTATGTTTGTAACATCAACCACATCACAACAGAACTTTATAGGATGAAAACAGAGAACTCAAAAATGTAGTGATGGGTGAATGAACAAAGAAACAGAAAAAAAGTCAATCAGAAATAGTTGAATAGGAGTTAAATTTGTCATCCTAACACTGTTGAACCTTCTCATCGAGCTTTTATCTTTCCAAATGATGTACAAAAACATATTAGTTTGGTTTGAACTTGCACATCTGTCACTTCATTATAGTTCAAAAGGGTTACTCAGTAATAAGGGAAAGCAATAACCGCACAAACAACTCATGAAGGATTTTTGCTATTGTTAGATGTCAAAGTTAAAAAGAATAGTTTAAGTAATGTGTGCTTGAACAATGAGCTCAATTCACCCCACAGCCATCATTTTGGATTAAATATATGGATAAAAATGGATAAAAATAGCTTAGCAAATAGGGTAAACCCTCAGATAAATGATTCACATGGATTAATATGACAGGTAATCATCAACATTTATGATATACTAGATAAATTTGCTTTCAGAGAAGAGACGTTGTTGCTGAAATGCAAATACTTTGACAAGCAGAAACAGTTTTTTGGGTGAGTCATCTTACCCCAGTCTCCCCTACTGGATGCCAATTATGAAAAGAGGTTTAAAGAAAGAAATGAAGCCAAACAGCAAACCACATCCATAAGAGGCAACATTTTTTTCCAGTGTAACATAATTTTCAACCCTCTTACGGAGTTATCAAACCTCCATCTGCATAATTTTTTAATTTGATACAAAGAATAAATGCTGGCTTTATCTCCTCTTGTTTATTTTGTTTCTGCACATCAGTGTTGTTGCACATCTCCGTGGTTTGGTCATTTCCAAAACAACAGCTGAGTCAGACCAATAATTGTTGATCACGAGTTACATGACTAAATAAAAAAGTCCCCACCACCACCAACACCACTCATGGTGCGTTCAGGATAACTTGAAAAAGGAGTTCAGATTCAAACATAAAGTATTTAACATAGAAAAGTGTGGTGGGTATAGAGGATGGTGCTACAGCTGTAGGACACAAATAACCAGTGGTGGAAAGAGAACTGAAAATCTGTTCTCAAGTACAAGTACTGTTACATTTCTAAAATATTACTCAACCACAAGTAAAAGTACTAGTGTTAGAAAAATACTCAAGTAAAAGTACAGAGTATTCTTCAAAAAAACTACTCAGATTATTAGTTACTTTTAACTGGTGATGTCACTATCACCTCTCCAGATTGGGCTCTGAACTTGTGTTTTGCTTTACCAATAGTGAAAACACTAACAATCAATAATCATTAATAACTGATAAGATAGAAAACAAGTGTTTTTCGCTCATTTTCATCGGTTGTTTTTTTTTTTTTTTGTCTTTCTTTTACCCATTTTTAACTGGTTAAATTCTGAACACAAAATCGATCAGCGATCAATCATTTACATCCTTTAACTTTTTTTGTTTTGTTTTGTTTTTCATCCATATGTCCTGGTTTCCATTGGCTTGTTTGCTCTCAAATCACCTTTCTGGCTACAAAAATGCAGATTAAAGGTCTAGATATTAATGAAAATTGTATTCAGTTCTCAACTATGATTTTAAAAGTAACTAAGTAGATTACATGGCTTAATGATTACTTAAGTATGCAGTCACTGTTAAATAGGCAAGATTTTGTGAACATTCAGTTCACTTTTCTTTTAACATTTAGATTTATTTTTTTAAGGGGGGACATTTTTGACACGTATATAGACCGTTCTGTTTTGCATGTATTTATGTCTTAAATGAAAGAAAATCGAGCTAAATGTGAGAAAAGTGTTGCCTATTAACAGTGACTGAATTTTTACATTGCGTGCCTCATACTTAAGTGGGTTTAGGTTTAGGTTTATTTTGAACATGAAGAAAATATATAAAAACAAAACACAAAAAATGTAACAACAAAATCAAACAATGGCATGTTCAAAAAGGAGTAGGAAGAAGTAAAACTTATCAAGTCCCACCCCTTTTCCCTGATTACATGACTCAAATGTTATGGTAATTTTCAATAAATGTCTCTAGTTAAATCATACATGCATATCCATACATATTCATAAATACACATATATATACAAATTCATACACATGAATATACACATACTTATACATATACACATACACACACACATATATATATATATATACATACACACATACATACATGCATACAGACATACATAAGTACAAGTAGAATGGACTAGAATAGAATAGCGTAATCTTTATTGATGCCCTGTAGGGGAAATTTCCATGGCACAGCAGCTCATAAACATTCCAAGTGCAAAAGATGCAACAATAAAATAAAATTAAAAAGTAGAAAATAAATTAGATAAATAATAATCTAAAAAATTAGCTATAGTAATAATTATAATAATAATAACAATAGTAACAACAGCAACAACAATCATTTTTATAATTATTATCATTACCGCTACCATTATTATTATTACTATAATAATAAAGACTTCAGATAGTTATTAGAAATTAGCAATGTTAGAAAAAAAAATAGTAAAAGCCCCAAAAAACTACTAAATTACAGTAATCTGAGTATTTGTAATTAATTACTTCCACCCCTGCTTATATGTTGTTAGGCCCCTGGTGAATTCATGGTTGAGTGACTGTGACATGTAGTGAGGACAAAGTGGGTACTGTCTCTTTAAGGTTAATCCGGGTAACTGGTATATAAATACAGGGACAGAAAAACGAAACAGACCAACGGGCTCAGTGTTTATATCGCTTTAGAGTTTAGTTTTGGTGATGCTGTAAATAGAGGAGCAGACTCAGAGTCCTGCAGCTGTAAAAGCAGCAGCGTCAGTGATTGTTGTTGTTGGAGGGAGGAGGAGGAAAACACACAGAGGAGCTTTGTAGACTCCGGAACAAAGAGCTGTTCTCACTCCCTGCAGTCGCTACTCGGGGTTAAACTGAACCACAACGGACTACAACTCCTCCTGGACGGTTTACGGATTCTTCCTTTCACCTGTTTGGTTTCAGCGCTCACCTGTAAGGAGACGATATGACGCGCTGCCTTTGGGTGCTGCTGCTCTGCGTGGGGATTTTTCACTTCGGTGAGTGGATTTTGACCTCACACCTGGACACAAAAATCACCTCAAACACATTAAAATTTTAAGTAACTCCAGAATCATTTTTACTTACCTAATTTAGACAACGCCATGTTTGTATAAAGCGGATTTAAGGCGTTTAAAATGATGTAAACATTGGTTAAATTTAAGTGCGTAGCAGCAGATTTTTTTAAAACAAAGTACAAATAAAAACGCAATTTTGATTGAAACAAAGTCAAGTAATCGATATAAAATCAGCATTTTCCCCCTTTTTAAGTGAATTTAAGTACAAGATCATGTATAACATTGGTGTGTGGAGCGGAGGCAAAACACACAAATTTATTTAATTGAAATTCAACATGACCTGTATTTGTCAGAAAAATGGGACAGATACCCTTTTTTTTTCTTAACCAAGCTTATTAAATATATTTTTTTGTTCATGTTAGATACCAAAGTATTTGACAAGTAATAGCCTATTAAATCTGTATATGGTCGTTTATACGAATAATATCCTCCTCATGTGTTGACAACGTAATTTGGTTATTTTTTTCCATCAAGTAAATTAACTAACAAAAACTATTTTGGGGCTTTTTTTCAATTATTTCTTTTTTTGAAGCATAATGTATCATGTAAACTAGGCAAAACACGCTTTTAATGTTTAAATAATTGTTCTTTAGCTCTTCAAAAAAATAAATTAATAAATAAAAATAAATACATTGGGTGGGGCTTTGATAAAAAAAAATATCTTGGACTGGGACATGTATGGAGGGAAATTACCATCTAAATTAACCAGGATTTTAAAAAATAAAATGTTTATTTGCAGCTCATTATCAGCTAAATTAACGTTACAATTAACTAACATTTCTGGATGCATCAAAACATCAAATAACTAAAACTCAGTTGAACGACTGGAGCTCAAAACTAACATTTTGTATAAAAATGATGTTTTAATTCAGTAAACTGTTCAGAAAAAATGTCAAACAATTTTTTTTTAATAAATAAGTTAAAGCGTAAAATACAGTTAGCATGCTAGGTAAGCTAGCAGTGTTGCTAAAAGTGACCAAAATAATACAAAACGTGCAATTAAGTGTTTTAAATTCAGTTTATTAATATAAGTTCACCCAAAAATGTGTAGTTTTGTGTTTCAACAGTTTTTATATTGTAACATGAAACTCGAATCTTAGGTAATAACCATAAATTAGCGGAGCAACTTTATTGTTGGAAGATTGTTACTTTAATCAGTACATTCCTTTTTTTTTTTTTTTTTTTTGGTTAGGCTGTGTTTCGGTGACAATAAAACTCAAATTTAAAGGTAATTTAATCACAAAACCGCTCAAAATTCATTGAGAAAAATATGCTTGTGTAAATCTCGCTGTCTGTTAGCGAGGTTAGTAACTGTAGTCTGTAAATTTAGCTGTTTTATTATTATTTAATTGTCAAAGTTAATGCCTGATTTGGCATTTAAGATAAGGAATCACTTAAATTTTTTTTATCAATTTTTTTTTTTGCATCCAACTCATAAAATATAGGCATAAATAGTCAAAAGCTTCCGTTAGCATCTGTTCCCGCTAAGGATAGCTTTATCTGAAGATATCTAATTAAGATTAAATGGGCATTTTTGGATGTTTGGAGATTATTTTACAGCCGATATTTTGTCCAAATATTAAAAATTTGACAGAGATTTTATTTCAGGTCTGAAGAGGAATTTTTTTTGCAACTTAAATATTCAAATTTCTGTTCCTAATATTTTGTGACCATGAGCTTTAAACTGTATCTTCTTCTTCTTCTTCTTCAGGTTCTGCACTCCGCTGCTATAAGTGTGCAGATTACACAGGCCGCTGTGAGAATGTGGAGGAGTGCACGTACCAAGACTCCTGTATATCTCTGAGTGAAAGAGGTCAGTCAACAATAATTTTTATTTCTGAAATGTTGAAGAGAACTTCTACCTGAGCTGATTTCATTTAACTGTCGCTGTGAGACACTTGAATCCTGAATTACAAACACAAACCTTGTGGGAGATTTTGGTTGTGTGTGCTGAGCTGAGTCTGTCATTACTTGTTGCCAGGTTTAAAAATTTATCAGTATCTTCCAGACACAAGTTTGTCAGATGCTTTTGATTAACTAAGGGTGCGGTTTCACAATCCTTCTCTATATAGTCGTTCAACAACATGTAACACAGTTAACTTTTGATCTAACCAGGATGTCAGTTAATCTATTAATCCTGTTCAAAATTAACTTAAGTGAAAATAAACGACAAAACTTGTTGATGGTTTATTTCCTTGTTGCTGCGTTGAGAAGTTTCCCCATAGACATAAATTTACATGGTTTTCTTCAAATCTATTATGAGCATACTTAATTATACCAAAAAGATTGAATCATTTAAGAATATATGGTTATAAAAGATAATCAAAAAGGCATCTTAGGACATGCAGAGCAGAGTTTTCTTTTTCTCAGTGTTAGTGCTTCCTACAATGGGACTTTTTCAGACTCTTTTTAATAATCCACTTTATCCAACAAGTTCAAACATGTAAGAAATAGAGCAACGGCTGTGAGCTAGTTTGGGCAGACAACTTGAGATGTTCTCACCAACATTGGCCATGTTTCACCATCACATGACAAATAACCTATAATTAGGTTTCCCATTTAAGCAGCAGGACATGACTTTCTGCCTCTTTGCCAATGCCAGTGCTGCCTCACACTAGTGCTTTTATTCCAACCCCTATGATCAAAATTATATCATAAAAACCCATTCCTGCCTGTTAAATGAATTTTTTTACCTTAATTCAATCAAGAACTTTGTCATAGCATTCACATAGCCTATAAAAACTAACTCTCACAGCTGAATTTTTGTGACCAATCCAGTGTAAACATTTCCTGCCTTTGTGTCGAGTTTCTCCAGTGAATTCAGGAGAAGTCAAATCAGGACATAAAAAACTGAGTCACTTGACTGGTTCAGAAAAATACTGGAAAATCTTTAAAATGGAAAAGTCGACCGACGTCCTGGGATCTGAAAAAGGGGAAATTTTATCTTCTCTGGAATAAGTGGATTGAATTTATTACCCCAATAGGAGCAGACTTTGTATGATTCCACCATAAATCAAACTCCTTTACCCTCCAGAAAGACACAATTTATATGTAAACACGCTTTGTTTGTTTGTTCTTTAGTTAATTGATTAATTTTTGATTCTTTATATGTGGGCTGCAAACATATGTGTTTGTTAAATGATGTTTAGAATGTAAACAGTAGCAATGTTGTACATGTGGGAGGTGACAGAAAGAAGGACTCTGTATAAGGAATGTTTAATTGTATATTACAGAAACTGTCTTTTCTAATGGAAAATAAAGAATTAAAAAAATAAACCTCTGAGTTACTGAAAGTAAACTTAGAAAAGGAGGTAATTTCTGCCAGTTTCTCCTCCCTTTGAGATCACACACTGGACTTTTTATTTCATCTACACATTTATTTCAGTCATTTAATTATTCATCTGGGCTTATTACCAAGTGCAATATCTGCATCATTACATTAAAAGCTTAAATATCTGTCGAACTGCATTTAATATGCAATATATGTTTAGAATACATGGTATAATACATGTTATATCACATAAGTGCAATATCCCCAAACCAACTTTTGGTATTAATCACAATTTTATTGCTTAGTTCTTGTTTATTGTACTCATCGCACACTTATTTTAATATTTTTCTGTCTTATGTCTTTATTTATTCTATTTTATTTATTTTATTGTAATTTTATCCCTAATTATTTTCCTACTCCTGTACTGTGTGATGAGCAACTTGCGACACTGAATTTCTTCAACGGGATTAATAAAATATTTCTGATTCTGAAAAGTAACACCAGCAAATCATGTTTTACAGAATCAAGTGAGTAACAGAGATTTAGTTGACAACATCATGACATATAAGCTTCAGTCTCAGCATGAGGCGCTCATACATCTAACATTTTTTTTAGTGCTTAGTGTAAAATAAAAGCACCAACAAAGAAATATCTAATCTCTGAAGCTTATTTTTGGTGTTATAATTTAATGTCAGAGTGTCTTTCCCAGGTGGTTTGAGCATTTATTTGTCATTATGTGTGTTGTTTTTTGTGTGTCCAGGTGGGAAAACTATCCGTCAGTGCATCAGGTACACAGATTGCGACAACTCCCGTCTTTCTCAAATGTTCCCCGCGCTCGAAGGCTTCACGTACCGATGCTGCAGCAGCAACCTGTGCAACTCCAGCAACGCTGTTACCGCGGCGACGTCCACGCTGGCGCTGGTGGTGTCTCTGCTGACCAGCTGGTGGTGCTTCACCTGAGAGGAACCTTTAGTTACAGGAGATTTACCATTAACATCGACTAAACTACCAGGTTATAAATGATGTTCTTGGTCCTTACAGGTTCTCAGGTCTCTTGTTATAAAGAATGACTTTTTCACACTGTCCACTAATTTTCAGTTTCATACGTTCCCCCTGTTTAACAATAAAAAAAGAAAATAAGTGAAAAACTTTGTTGTATTGTGGGTTTTTTTTTTGTCATTCTCTCCGAGTCTAAAGCAGCTTGTGTTTATCCTACTGCTTTTATTTATTTTTTTTCTGTCTTTCATTGTTGCTACGCCCCCTAGTGCTTCAATAATGTTGAAATGCTGATGCTCAGCATTTTTTTTTTTTGAAGACCATGTCCTGCTGGACTTTATATGTGAAAACTGCAAACCTTTAGTGGGAGGAGATGACGGTCTTTTGAAGATGAGCGTTGAAATGCTGAGCATCGCTGAGTTTTTCCTGCAAGGAAAGGAGAAGAGAGTGTTGATGCTCAGCATTTCAACATCCTGCATTTGCTGGAGGGAAATGCGGGTCCCCCCCTCTATATAAACACTGTTGCTTCAATCCTTTTAATCAATCAGTCAACTTTATTTATACAGCACCTTTCATACAAATATAATGCAGTTCCAATTTTATTATAAAAGTTGAAAGTAATTAGACGATAAAAATATTTTAAATGAAATAAGATTGCAATTAAGAAGGATAAATGAAGTGCATTAAAGAGGACTAAAGTAATTAAAAAGGGTAAGAATTAGTGTTGTAGAAATAAATCGATATTTTTCTTCGAGAAAAGCAGGAGAAATCACAGCTAATGAGAAAATCATTCAGTATAAAGGTTTTAGAGAAAATGTTCCCCCTCTCAACTGATTTATTCCCCCAGTAAATATTTTCTTAACGGGTTCCTGGTCTCAAACTCTAGTTGCTATGCTTCAGTACAGCGGTTTCAACCACACATTAAAAAAAAATAGAAAGATCTCACTCAGTTTTTCCAGGGGTCAAGTGAAAGTTTCTTGGCACTACGTGTAACGCTCTCCACAAACCTCCAAAAATATTTCTCAAGAGTCGTACGGAATTTCCTTTTAATCTTGGAAAAGTTTTCAGGATCTTGTGTGAGTTTCTTGAGATTTTGCAAAAGTTTCTCCAGCTTCAAAATCTCACCAAAAAAAGTCTGTTTCTTTTGGCTGGCGTTATGGTCCCATTTAGAGTCATTTATTTCATAACAGCCTGAGTGATGGCAGAGAATTAGTAACAAAAAAACACAATAGGAGGAGACACAATAGAAAAAAATAGATTTATTCAACATAAATAAGACATCACAGAGACTGTAATACAGGGTGATTGTTTTCTAAATGCGCTTCATGACTCAAATAAATGATTTATGGGTTAACAATAAAACACCCAGCTTTAATAAATATGACTTGTGTAAAATAAAATAACTGCTCTGGGTTTTACGAGGCTGGAGTTTTATTTGTAGTAGAGGAGGAATGTTTATGTTACAAAGTAAACTGTCTCAAACTGGAAATGAATTTGAGCTAATTTAAAATCTTAATCACAATAATCTGCTGGTATATGTTCTAACAAACAAACAGTTGAGTCTAAAACTACATATTGCTGACATCCTTGGAAAAGACCTTGGCTTTTCTTCTTTGTCTGATGGCAGTGATACTCAAAGTGCAGGATGTAAAACCTGAACTAAAAAAGCACGGGGGACGGAGAAAGATAACGACGTAAAGATAAAGATAACAGCCTTAGCTTAGCTCTTAGAAATCATTAAGTGGAAAGGAGAGAGAGAGGAAACACCACAGCTCATTAAACCTCTTACATATTACTGTTAAACTCATCCCAGCTTCCTGAAACAACCCGTCAGACTGAGTGTGTTGTTTGGCCAAGCAACAGTAGAACTCAGGGCTATGTTTAATAGTGAAAGTAAGAGCATTTCCACATGCACAATGAGAACGGAACTCAAGGGATAGGGACTGAACAGCTGTGTAGCTTTAAGAAAACCACTAATCAGTGAGGCTAACTGGAAAAAAAGTCTTCAGTTTGTTAGGGAGCATAAAGTTTGGACTCTGGAGGAATGGAAGAAGGTCATATGGTCTGCCGAGTCCAGATTTACCCTGTTCCAGAGTGATGGGCGCATCAGGGTAAGAAGACAGGCAGGTGAAGTAATGCTTAGTGCCTACTGTACAAGCCTGATGGGGCAGTGTTATGATCTGTGGTTGCTGCAGTTGCTCAGGTTCAGCAACAGTATGTGCTCAAAGAATGAAGTCAGCTGACAACCTGAAGATACTGAATGACCAGGTTATTCCATCAGATGACAACGGCAGGATTCATGGGGCTCAAATGGTGAACGAGTGGTTCAGGGAGCATGAGACATCGTTTTCAGAGTCCAGACCTTAACCCCATTGAGAATCTTTGGGATGTTCTGGAGAAAACTTTGTGCAGTGGTCAGACTCTACCATCATCAATACAAGATCTTGGTGAAAAATTAATGACACACTGGATGGAAATAAATCTCATGACATTGGAGAAACTGTAATCAAACCTAAAGGAGGTCCAACAAAATATTAGTGTGGAACCTTTTTTTGGACCAGGCAGTGTATTTGATAAAATAGGGGCCAGGTTTAGTAGCAATGATAGTTCACTTTAAATAAAATAAGTTGTGTCTTCTAGTTTTCATTCGCTCATCTCTCCCAGTCCATCTTCTTCAATCTGTCGTCCAATCACCTCCAGCTGCACCTTCTTCTTCTGTCCTTTCTGCTCCACCTCTGTTTTCTCTGCTTGGGCGTACCAGGGCTGAGGGGCGGAGCTATCGCAGGTCCGGCCTCCTCTGCGGAAGCCCCCCCTCCCGGCTCGGACCAGCCCCCAGCCCTGCAGGCTCCCGTCAGAGCCAGAGCTGCCCTCCTGGACCCCCCTGGTCTGGTCCAGCTCTTTGGCGCTGAGAGACGGCATCCTGACAGGAACCGTGTTTCCAAACTTGGAGTAGTCGACGCAGTAACGCCCGTCTTCTTCTGTTATGATGGAGACGAAGCGCCGCCCCCACAGGATCTCCTCAGGGGTGTAGGAGGTCCGGGCCTGCATGGTGATCCCTGTGGTTTCAACCACACCTTCAAGAAACAGAGAAGAGTTCACCTGTTACATATCTACTCTGGTCTTTATACTAGAAAGAATAAAAAAATACAAAATCTAGATCTAGTGTTTTTGGTTCTGTCTCCAAGAAAACTGCAGATACGCTAAAAGTTACATTTCACAGAGTTGCACTGATTTTTGAAAAGATTTCAGGGGATCTTTACGAGTTTGTCCTGATCTAATTTAAGTTTCTCAAGATCGTCAAAGTTGCTCAAGATCATGCAAAAGTTTACCATGAGTTGGTAATGTAAATTTCTCTAGATCTTTGAAAAAGAATTCAGGGCCTTACAGAAGTTTTTCTGAACTTTGAAAAAGTTTTCAGGTGAGTTTCTTAAAGTCCTTGAGATTTTGCAAAAGTTTCTCCAGCTTCAAAATCTCATAAAAATGTCTTTTTCTCTTGGCTATCACAAAAAAACTCTTGAGATCTTGCAAGAGTTTCCCCAACTGGTAAAAACCTTCTTCAGAACTTAGTTACTTGACTTGCAAAAAAACTTCCCAGGATCTTACAAAGGTTTCAGGGGATCTTGTACAAGTTTGTCTTAGATACTTGAGTTTTTCAATATCTTGCGAAAGTTCCTCAGGATTTTGACGAAAATCAAAAAGTTCTCAGAGCCTTGCAGAAGTTCTTGTGAATCTTGAAAGAGTTTCAGGATATTTTGTAGTTTTCCTAGAGTCCTACAATCTTTAGACCTTTTAAAATTTTCTCCAGCTTCTAAAAACCTTCCTTGCAATCTCACAAAACTGAATCTTCTCAGGACCTTTTAAAGGTTTCAGGGGATTTTGTGCAGGTTTCTCCAAGTCTGATTTAAGTTTTTCAGATCTTGCAAAAGTTTTGAAGGGTCACATGAAAGTTTCTGGAATCACATTTAACTTTCTCTAGATTTTGCATAAGTTCCTCGCTTGGAAAAGTAAATCAAAGGAAAGTTTTTCCAGTTCTTAAAAGTCTTTTACAGAATTTGCAAATGTGCTTCCAAACAAAACAAAGAAATATCATTTGACCTGCAAAAATAAGGTTTCATAGATCAAGTTTCGAGATCCAGCTGGTAAAAATTTTCCTCAGGATCTTGTAAAAGTCCCAAGCAAAGATTTTTTTTCAAGATCTCACAAAGGTTTCAGGAAATCTTGTGCAAGTTTCTCCTGGTCTCACTTATTTTACTCAAGATCTTTCAGAAGCTTCTTGTTTGGAAAAGTGAATCTAAGAGAAGTTTCTCAGGATTTTGCAAATGTTTCTGTGGTTTGGAGAAAACATTTTCAAGGTCTCAAAAAGCCCAAAAGTTTCCCCAGATTCAGAAAAAGACGCTGGATCCTAGAAAAAGTTGACTTAAGGATGTTACAAAAGTTTTCTTATGAGTCCTGTTGTTATGAAACATTTAAGCCAAGTCTAAAAGTTTCTACTGTATGAGCTTCTCTGTGAGCAAGTTGCATTATTTCATCATTGTAAAGTTTTCTTCCTGTACCTGGACTCAAGCCTGAATTCTGGGATCAGGATAATCCTGTTTTTCTGGTTTTGATTTTATTCTAATCCTGCTCTCATCACATTATTTTTGGATAACCGGGGCCCTGCTCTGTAAAAGTCCTGACCTTCAAGAACGACGATGATCTCGAGGTCTTCTGTGGCCAGTGACTGAGCGGAGAGTTCGTAGAGAGGACTCCCTCTCTCCATGGTGTGGCTGATGATCAGAGGAGAAACCAGGAAGATGCCGTTGCTCCTCAGAGGATTCTCCACCTGGATGTCCAGCTGACACACGGGGATCACTTCGCCTTCTGCCGTCACCGTCCGACGAATGACCTGGAGGGAGTTCAGAGCGAGTTAGCACCAAAATTCTTATAACATTATTCTCAAACATTTACTTAAAGGTTACAGATAAATAAACTCTAACGGTACCTTGCACAAGACTCTACAATGAGATATCGTGGTTTCAAGTTTTGGTGATTTCGATTTTACAACAATTCAACTATTTCATTTGGCAGACGCTTTAGTCCCAAGCGGTGTGCAACAAAAGCAAGAAATTAGACATGGAGGGAAAAACTTAAGTAGGTGAGGAAAAGTGCTTCAAGTAAGTACAAATTGGCCACCGGTGTCATAAGATTTTAGTCTTCTTTAGTCGATATCTTTAAGATACAGTCATTTGTCATTGAAACGAACAGCGTATAGGATGTGGTGAAAATTTACAGTGTTTTTTGGGAAATGCTTCTACCAGAAAATGGTTTAGACAGGGTTCCTACACATCCTTAAAAAGTCCTTAAATTCACTAGAATGTTAAAGTCTTAATAATCACAATAATAATAATAATAATAATAATAATAACTTAATTTATATAGCACCTTTCATTCATAAAATGCAGCTCAAAGTGCTTTACAGAGCAGTTAAAACAAAAGAAATTCAAACAAATTCAAACAAAGTGGAGCAGTCAAGAAGTTTAAAAGTTAAAATGAATAAATAAATAAAAATAAAATAGGAAATAAACATTTTAAAAAAGGAGCTGGATGAAGTCTTGTCTTCTATAAATTACTCAAAGGTCTTTAATTCATCAGGGCAGGATTTGTCAAAGTTTTATTGTTTTTTTTTTTTGTGGGACTTTTCAAGAAGGAGATGTAAAATGAAAATTGTCTCACAAGCTGCTGCTATAAATTATCTGCATCCTAGCTCAGCCGGCTATGACTATGGGTCATTGTTTGCACTTTTACAAACAGATATTAACCAATGAGTAACTTTATGTTCAATAACAGTCAAAAAGTAAACTTAAAAGACTCTCATTAAGTGACACACACGATGATTTGGTTGTAATGCAGCAGTGCCCCCAAACTATTGACCATATTTATGTGTTTTTGGTCTTAAATTTCATTCAAAGTGGCATTAAAAAGGTCTGAAAAAGTCTTAAATTTGACTTGCTGAAAACCCTGCAGGTATCCTGTAGGACTGAACCCCCCTTTTTGGAGCATTTTTTTGTGAAATGTTTTGTGAAATTGTGACCCCCAGGTGGCTAAGTGTGTTAATGTGTTAATGTGTGTGTGTGTGTGTGTGTGTGTGTGTGTGTGTGTGTGTGTTGGTTATGGTCTCCCTGACCTGCAGCTGGACGGTTGCAGAGATGATCATGCTCTTCCTCAGGTCGCCCACTCTGAACATGAAAGTCGGGCGCCCGTTTCGAGGAGCGATGACGGCGTTCCTGGAGAAGATGAGCGTCTCTGCTCTGCGGTTCGCCTGCGCCGTCTTCATGAACACACACCCGAGCATCACGGCGTTTATTATCAGCCCCACGATGTTCTGAACGATCAACACGGTGATCGCCAGCGGACACTCCTCCGTCACCATGCGACCTCCAAACCCGATGGTCACCTGCAGCAGACGCGGCGTTCACAACCAGCGAAACCACAAACAACAGAATCTGGAGATTTTATTACAGGAGACAAACTCACCTGGACTTCGATGGAGAACAGGAAGGCGGAGGTGAACGAGTGGATGGCGGTGACGCAGGGGACGGGGCCCGGTTCACCATTAGGGTCTCGGGGCTCTAAGTCGCCGTGAGCGAAAGCGAGGAGCCACCAGATCATGGCGAAGAGCATCCAGGAGCAGAGGAAGGCGGAGGTGAAGATGAGGAAGGAGTGCTGCCACTTCAGGTCCACCATGGTGGTGAAAACATCCTGAAGGAAACGACCCTGAAAACCAACCAAGAAGAGCAAAGGCCGAACAGTTTTAGGAAAAGATCTAATTACGATTATTTTAACAGATATATTGTGATTTCAATTCTATTCACAATTTTCTTTTAAGCAAGCTTTGGTGAAGTTTTCATTACAGACAGAAAATTACATCAAACCAACAAAACATCAAAAGCTTTTACTCCAATGCAAGGATGAAAACTAAAAACTGTTCCCAAATGTACACTGCAAAAACTGAAATCTAAGCAAGTCATTATGTCTTAGTTGAAGTAAAAATTGTCTTATTTTTCTTGATTTGAGCCACATTCACCAGACCAGGTCATAAAAATGTCTAATTTCAAGTTTTTTAAAGACAAAAATGAGGTGTAAATTGCTTGTAACAAGTCAAAAAAATCTGCCAATGGAATAAGACGAATTTGCTCGTGAAGTTTCTTGAAATTAGAAAGATGTCTTGATACAAGAAACTTTTTTCTTATCCCATTGGCAAATTTTTTTGACTTCTTACAAGCATTTCAGACCTTATTTTTGATTATAAAAAAACTGAAATAAGACATTTTTATGACCTGGTCTGGTGAATGTGACTCAAATCAAGAAAAATAAGACACATTTTACTACAAATAAGACATAATGACTTGCTTAGATTTCAGTTTTTGCAGTGTATTTATTAATTAAAAAATGCATCTACATTCTTTAAAGTCTTTGACCAATAGCAGTTACAACAACTAAAGAACAAAAAGAGCCATTTTTGATGCCTCACTTTCAGAAACAATGTAGAACAATACTTCCTTGATTGTATTAAGTTAAAAAAGATTTTTTAAAATAATGAAACACTTACAAAGAAAAACAAAATTCAGCAATCCCGAGGAAAAAAAAGGATCTTCCCGAACTGTTCAACACTTAAGGGAGTTAAGTTCCTATTGTCCAAAAATATTTTCTCAGGGTCTTATGAAGGTTTCAGGGGTTTTTGTGCAAGTTCCTCCAAATCTGACTTCAGTTCTTCAGATCTTGCAAAAATTTTGAAGGGTCACATGAAAGTTTCTGGAATCACATTTAACTTTCTCTAAATTTTGCAAAAGTTTCGCGTTTGGAAAAGTGAATCAAGGAAAAGTTTTTCCAGTTCTTGAAAGTCTTTAAAAGAATATGCAAATGTGTCTCTGAATAAAACAAAGAAATAAAGGATCAAGTTTTGAGATCCAGCTGGTAAAAATCTTCCTCAGAATCTTGTAAAAGTGTCAGGCAACATATTTGTTTTACTCAAGATCTCATTAAGGTTTCAGGAAATCTTGTGCAAGTTTCTTCTGGTCTCACTTATTTTTCTCAACATCTTACAAAAGTTTCTAATTTGGGAAAGAGAATCTAGGAAAAGTTTCTCCACCTTGTGAAAATATATCTAAGAATTAGCAAATGTGTCTCTGGACCTTTGAAAAAGTATTAATTCTCTTGCTTAAAAGAATATTTTTTCTCAGATCTTGCAAAAATTTTGAAGGGTCACATGAAAGTTTCTGGAATCACATTTAAGTTTCTCTAAATTTTGCAAAAGTTTCGCGTTAGGAAAAGTGAATCAAAGAAAAGTTTTTCCAGTTCTTGAAAGTCTTTAAAAGAATTTGCAAATGTGTCTCTGAATAAAACAAAGAAATAAAGGATCAAGTTTTGAGATCCAGCTGTTAAAAATCTTCCTCAGGATCTTGCAAGTTTCTCCTAGTCTCACGCATTTTTCTCAAGATCTTGCAAAAGTTTCTAGTTTGGGAAAGAGAATCTAGGAAAAGTTTCTCCAGTATGTAAAACTATTTCTAAGAATTTGTTATTGTGTCTCTAGATCTTTTGAAAAGTATTATTTATTTTGCACAAAGAATATTTTTTCTGAGATCCTGCAGAAGTCAAAATGCAGCAACAATTTGCGAGCCAGCCAGGAGAACGACACCAAGCAAAAAAGTTGACTAGAATTGTGATTTTGATCAGAAATTGTTCAGCCCTAGTGATCAGCATCTTTGATTTTACACCACACATGAAAATCTTCCATGATCACAGGCAGAAATATTTTGGCTCCAGCTTCAGATGATCATGGTCGACTGAATTTTCAGGTCAGGGACAAAAAGAAAAGAGCGTAACATGAAACCCAGAGTCAGGTGTGTCACGTGCGGTTGTTTTACCTGCTCTCTGATGTTCTTGTGGGCCACGTTACAGGACCCGGTCTTTGTGATGAAGCGGGCTCTTTGGAGTCTGGATCGGCTCCGGTTCCTCTGGTTTTGGTCCTCGGCCAGACGGGTCAGCAGGAAACCGTCGGGGAGGAGACCTTTCCTGGCCAACATGATGCTGCTGCTTCACACACAAACAACGACAAATAACAACAAACATGAAGCTGGGAAGGCAGAAATTTAGAGCAGGCAATCGTATCAAAGGTGTATGAGCTAGAGTCCGCCACTTAAAAAAAAAAAAAAAAATGAAAATCTGGCTTTGTCAAGATTTTTTTTGCCCATATTACGTCATAATTATGAGATAAAATGTCAAAAACCACCAGATCCATGTGATCCCGCTGCATTGTAGTTCCCTTTCACTCTCCAGGCTCTTCTTAAAAACCCTAAGCTCCATCCCATGAAAATCCTTAGTTAGGATAATATTCCTTTTTAAGCACATAAGTGTTTTAAGTCAGTCTCAATGTATCCAAATTATTTATCTGTGATATTAAACAGCAGAAACAGCTCACTCTAAAGTAAGGCTGCTGTAAAGTGAGGCGATTTCCTCTCTACAAGCTCATAATTTTGACATACTTTGTTATAAATTTGGATTTTTTTTTTTAAACTCATAATTATGACTATCTCTTAATTATGACTTTTTATCTCATGACTTCAACTTTCTCACATAATTTCCATTTTTCATCTCAAAAATGGGGCTGGTAATCTCATACTTACTAACTTTTATCTCATTTTCATGACTGTTTATCTCACAATTTTGACTTTTTATCACATATTCATGGCTGTTTATCTCATAATTACAACCTTTTATCTCATAAATACAACCTTTTATATCATAATCATGACTGTTTATCTCATCTTTTTGACATTTCATCTCATAATTATGACTTTCTCACATAATTTCCATTTTACATCTCATATCTATGACTCTTTATCTCATAATTTTGGCTTTTTATCTCATAATTACAACCTTTTATCTCATAATTACAACCTTTTATCTCATAAATACAACATTTTATCTCATAATTACAACATTTTATCTCATAATTACAACCTTTTATCTCATAATCATGACTGTTTATCTCATCTTTTTGACATTTCATCTCATAATTATGACTTTCACACATAATTTCCATTTTTCATCTCATATCTATGACTGTTTCTCACATAATTACTACTTTTAATATCCCAAGCTAATCTCATTATTTTGACAGTTTATCTCATAATTATGACTTTAACACGATTTCCATTTTTCATCTCATAATAAGGACTACTAATCTCATAATAATGACTTTATATATCATAATAATATCTGTTTATCTCGTAGTTATGATGTAATATGGGCCAAAATAATAATTCAACTGTTTGAAATGTGCTTCCATATGAATGGGTAGGATATCAACAGCCAAAATTAATCATCAGTGCAACATGTCTGCACTATTTTCTGGGTATTTTGGCTTCACTTCTTACACTGAGGATGATGGAGGCGCGTCATCCATATTAACAGGCAGTAAAAAAATGCCAATTTAATAACCTTTAATAACCAATTAAAACAATTATTTCATGCTTTTTCCTACTTCCCTGAGCTTGATATAGTTTTACTGTAACTAAGAACTTTTAACAGCTACAAGTGCATCTTATGGAAAAACTGTTTTTTATTGTGAATAAAGACCAATTTAATAATGAATTTTATTGTCTTAAACACAGACATCGTTAATTATGTGGATCATTTTTAAATTGTTTATCATTCTCAGTCAAATAAATACATATTTACATAGAGAACCAAAGATACTCAGTTTTAATATCTGCGTTGTTTGCTCAGAGGTGTAAACATCAACTGTATCTCTGGATGAATAAGCGATAATTCCCTCAGTCCGTGTGTAAACACACAGGTGAGAAACGCTCGTGTTACCTGTTCAGGTAGAAATCCTGCTCCTAAAATTATCCGATATTTTCGATGTTACAGACGAATTTATTTATGTCGACGTGATGCAAAACACGGCCTCCATCGATTACCCATCAGCTCCTTCAAATAACAGCAGCACCGGAGTCAAGGTACTCCAGGTGTGGAAGGATGATTTCCGGTTAGTACTTTCAAAATAAAATAAAGGCATTAGAAAACCTACAATTTCAAAATAGAAAAGCTGAGAACATCAGAATACTGGGCTGCTGTTTCCGCAGTTTCATTATCAATACAATGTTTTTTTCATTTACCTGGGTGCAAAAAGAGCTTGTTATAAGATGAGGAGACTCTTACTCTGAAATGTTTTCCTCTGTTCCTGTGTGAAGTGTCCCGGATGCTGAGCTTGATGCAGCTGCTGCTGGATGCTGAGCAGGTTCAACATGTAGAAACGTTACAATTCCGACAGGGGGCGACAAAGAAGTACTCATTTTTCCTAAAAACTCAACATGGTTTTGCCATTAAAAAAGAAATTAATTCACAGAAAGAGTTTTTATAATATCTAAACGGTTTTTAGTGGCAATAAATGCGTTTTTTGTGAGTGTAGCTTTACATATTTTTTTTATATTTGTGAAATATTATGCAGGATGTAGAATGTAAAGAATGTATCTTAACAAAATACTATCAAATCAGATGTGTGAAATTAAGGGCTGAAGCTTTACATCAAAAAATAATTTTTAAATACTGGGGGGTTTTTTTATGATAAGTTCTGTCTTTTTTAAAAAAAAAAAAAAATTACCCAAATGTTCATTTAGTTCCTCAGACTTTAACTTTTATTGTTAATTTTCGAAGCATATCAGAAGAAGATTAAGGCCACTAGTCAAAAAAAAATTATTCTCCAATACTGATTTAATTATTATTTCGAGGAAAAGTAATTCTGAGACTGCAACAGTCAAGATAAATAATAATGTAATTTTTAAACCTTATTTATTTATCTATTTTACCAGTTTATTTTACTCCTCCTCTGTGGTTATCAAGGCTTGTATTTTGTGACGTAACCAAAGTTGAAAGATTTTTTTCTTTTTTTTTTTTTTACATCTGACTTTTTTTATTTTAAGGAAAGTGTATTATTCTTAAAACATTTCGCTTCATTTTTTTATAACTTAACTTCAACACAGCTGGATGACAGCAAAGTGTCCGGGATACATTGAAACTGCCGATTCGATTCAGAAGAAGAAAAGACTCACGTTCTCTTCCGGTCACTTCCGGTGTTGTGGCTAAAAGTGTTACCGTGTTAACTGGCGACTGTGCGCAGAAAGTGTCCTTCACAAAAGATATTTGTGTGCATTCACATTCACACCTGATGAGCACATTCGCACATCATATTACAGAAAATGACGAGTTTGTATCTTCTTGGATTGTTCCCGTGTATAAATCGCTGTTAACATCGATAGCACTGCCCGTAAGTCGTCAGTTATCACGGTCGCCTCTTACACCGTTACACCATCGTTTGGTTGTTTGGATTTTTTCTTATGGAGGAAACAAGACAACCGTGAGAAATGGAGAACACGTACAAAAGTAATGTGATTTAGAGACTGTTGTGGTGTAAATCTTAATACTTTAGATCATATTAATAAGCAGACACAGTTATATAGATGATATATATGTGAAGCTGCTGTTTTGTGGCTCGTAAATAGAAAAGGTTCATGCAGGTGCTGCTGTTGTTAGTTTTACAGTCAGACGTCAATATTCACTTTTATGTTATTTGGAGGATTTTTAACCCTTTGAAACACGTGTATTATGACTAATATCAGAGGGTAACATCATTTTATTCTGCACAAGTGGACGTTAGTTTTCTTAAAGATCTGACTAATAACACTCCTTAAGAATGATTAATACAACTTTGAGTCCTACATTCAATGTGCAAGTTGTTTTATGACTTCTTTTACAGTATGAATGTCTTTTTCTTCTTGACGAATGTTCCCATAAATTCTGGCATAATAAAGTCACATGAAGTGGGGTATCACCTCACCAGAGGATCCTTTTTATTCCATTTATATATGTTGTCTGTTAATTTATGCCCAGTTTTTGCATGTGTCAGATGAACTGAATGATAAATGTGTTTTCCACAGTGACAGAGAGAGAAACTAAGCTGATGATTCAGCTTCGAGCCACTAATGAAGCCATCTTCACAGGGAGGAGACACTCTGCCATGAGGGGCTGGAGGTCTGAGTGTTTCCGCATCACGAACTACACTCACAAACAAACAAACAAACAGTATATGTGCATTTTAAAAGTGATCTGAAGTGACTGATTTGTGGTTTTTCTCTTGCAGGGCGATCCGCAGAGAGATGGGGCTTCAGGGGGTGATGTCAGCTCGGCAGCTGAAGAAGAAGTGGGACAACATGAAGGAAAGATACAGAGTGAGTCTACATCAGGAATCTATAATTAAACAAATCAGCTGCAGGTTGTTCTTAGAAGGGAAGAAGCTGTTTTCTAATGTCTGGTTTTAGTGAACACAGATCACAAAGCTTTATTTTAAACCTGATGTCAGTCTGTCTGAACAAAAAGGACAAAATAATTCAACATTGCCCTTTGTAAAATTCTCTCAAATCAAAAGCTTACACTAGAGATATTCTGTACTTTCGAGAACTGTGTAGATTTGGGTACAACTAGTAAATACATTTTGAATTTTTTTTTGGTAAAATCCGCTGTACTTTCTCAGCAATTGTGTGAATGCACAGATGTAAACAGAACAAAACAAAGCCTTATAATACTAAAAATAGATAATTCTTAATTTCACTTTGTTTTTTTGAGAAAGATACTACATTTTTTACTCAATTGTTTCCTGTTTCTGTGCAGTCAGTGAAGAACCCTCCAGAAGGAACGGAGAACCAGAACCAGCCCACCTCGTGGCGCTGGTTCAAGCTGATGGACGAGGCCATGACGGGCCGTTTGGCCGGAACCGCCAACTTCGTGCAGCCGATCGTTCAGGATGATGAGGAGGAAAACGCCGGCCGCGCCACGCCTCCTCTCATCGTAGGAGCGCCTTTTTCTGAAATGGCGCCTCTGGAGGACGATGTGGACACGCTCGGGGACGCCCTGAATATAAGCGGCATCGAAACATACCAGAAAGTCGCTCGTGAGACGGCGAAGAATTCTGAGATTCCTTCAACCACAGGAGAAACAGCACAGGTGATAAACTCTGAGCACAAACTTCTGAGTCCGCCCGTGGTGAACAATCGGCCCGCTTTAATCTATGCCACCTTACTGCCGGATTATGTCGTAGAGACGAGCAAGACGGTTCCCTCCCCCTCCAAAGACAAGGTCAGGGAGGCGGAGGAGGTGGACAGGAAGCTGGCGGAGCTGCGGAAAGAGAGGCAGACTCTGGAGCAAGAGCAGGCCGAGTTCGACAAAGAGCTCATCGCTTTGGAGAGAGACCGCGAGCTCCTGAGGCGAGACATGACCACGCGGGAGAGAGACAGAACGACCCTGGACAGAGAACGAGCCGCCGTGGAGAGAGACAGAGCCGCTCTGGAGCGAGACCAGGCCGTTCTGGAGAGAGACCGCATGGTTCTGGACAGAGACCGGGCGTTTCTGGACCGGGACAGAGCGTTTCTAGAGAGAGACCGCGTGTTTGTCGAGAGAGCCCGAGAGGATTTAGAGAGAGAGCGAGCTCTGTGGAAGAGAGAGAGGGACGGACTTCCTGCTGAGATGACGGAAAAGGAAGTGGTTCTTCAGACCAGGTTCTACCAGAGTCTGAACGCTGCAGATCCAGATCCAGAGCAGCAGGAGACCAGACAGAGACTGGTGTCGTTGTTCCAGAGGCTGGTGGAGAAACTGTGAGACTGGAACAGAAAAACCTCAACGTGACTTTACTTTGCGGAGAGAAAGAGGAAGATTTGAAGTCCTGAATCTTCATCCTGTAAACTCTCCTCATGAATATAGATGTTTATTAACTCAGTTCAGTTCTCATTGTTCCAAAAAAACATCACAACATTCTCACTGATTCTGTTCTTATTAAAGTTATTGCTGGGAAAAGAAAAGATCAGATGATGCTTCTGCTTCCTTTATCCGAAGCTGTCAGGGATCTGATTGGTGACGTGAGCTTCCAAGAACCAGAGAGGCGAAATAACACATCCGAAAATGGGTCAAAACTCCCGCAGCACTTAACTCTTAGACCTCGATCTGGTCTTGGAACACATAAGCAAAATTCAATCAGTAGAATTTTGTTAATCTGGACGGTTACCTGTGTAGGAAAAACTCCAATAAAGAGAAAAAAAACTGCACTAAAAGTCTACGTTTATATCATAAATGAATCCTCACACATTTCTTATCCTTCTGTGTGTTTGACCTGGGTTTATGGTTCAACAGCTGGCACATTAAGTTTTGATTTTTCTCATCGTGCAGCAGGAGCTCGAAGAAATGTAGATCCTAATTTTACAAATGTGCAGAATCCTTCTTCTCAGTTCTTAACTCTCCCAAACAGACCTGAGCTGCAAAAACACAACTTTTTGTGTTATTCTGATTCTGCTAAAAACTTTCAAATGAAACTGAGCAGCTCAGAAAGAATTATTTATTTATTTATCATGTTTTAACTCCGTCACAGAGAACAGATCGTTTCATGAGAATTCAACCAAAGTGCTGCACCAAATAATTCATTAACACTGTTTCAACAAATGCTTCTTTAAGGTTTTTAAGCCCTCCAGCTGTTCCAGTTTCATGTCGAACATCATGAACAAAATGTAAACTTTAACTCGGTAAACAGAACGACTCAGAAGAACACTTCTTAAGGCTCTTAAAGGATCCGTCGACTAGAACAGCATGGACTGCAGAGACTTACGGACCGTCGCCATCTCCCGCTGTTGCTGTGGAGACAAAAGATCACGTCAGTCACAAATGAAACTTTTGGATTTTTCTTTCTTGTCATGTTGTTCTTTCACTCACCATGTCCATGAGGATCTTTTTCTGCAGCGTGGCCATCTCCTTCTTCAGCTCTTGTTGCGCCCCCTGGAGGAAAGCATCTTGGCCCTTCTCCATCTCCTCCATGTTCTAAAGAAAATACAGAATGGGCTTCAATTTCATCCTCTTAAACAGGATACCTGCAGGTTTCAGCAGGTCAAATTTAAGACTTCTTAAGACCTTTTTAATGCTACTTTGAATTAAATTTAAGACCAAAGACACATAAATATGGGATAAGACGAATTTCGCCCGGGAAGTTTCTTGAAATTAGAAGATGTCTTAAAACAAGAATCTTTTATCTTATCCCATTGGCAGATTTTTTTTACTTGTTACAAGCAATTGATGCCTCATTTTTGTCTTTAAAAAACTTGAAATGAGACATTTTTATGACCTTGTCTAGTAAATGTGGCTCAAATCAAGAATAGTCAGACAAATTTTACTAAAAATAAGACATAATGACTTGCTTAGATTTCAGTTTTTGCAGTGTATGTTTGTTGTGTTTTTTGGTCTTAAATCTCATTAAAAAGGTCTTTAAAAGTCTTAAATTTGACTTGCTGAAACTTGCAGGTGCCCTGTATTCAGGAATTTGTCATTAGAGTAAAAGACAGAAAGCGACACTCGTTTCCAAAGCTTCACCTTGACAAACTGCTCGTACAGCTGCCTGACCGTCTTCAGCTTCTGGCTCTGCACCATTCGCGCCTGCTGCAGGATCTTCTGCTGCTGTCGGAACAGATTCTAGAGACAGGAAAGTTAGAAAGTTAAACCCATCACATCACAAAACCTGTGAGTGAAGCTCTCATTGAACAATTTAGTCAAAAGTATCGTCAGCATTTACAATACACCAGCATATCTGAAGATTTCTGGAAATCTACAAGAGATCTGGACCTACATTTTTCCATTTTTGATTTTCTTTAGTTCCCTTGGATTTTTTAGATTCAGCTGTTATGTCAGAATCTTATGAAATTTCTCAAATCAATGACTCAACATCATCATCACTGTGATTGGGCTTGTGGTGAATTTTCTAAAATGTTTTCTGCTGTGTTGTCATTTCAGAATAAAATCTGGGGATTTTAAATTATCTAAGTGAACAAACATTGAATTTCTCCTCCTGCTCCTCAGCTCGCTGGGTTTCAGTTTCCCACTGTTGCAGAGCGTTGGACACCTGCTGGGAGTACTGCTGGGTCATCTTCTGTCTGCACACACACACACACAAACATTTCAATTTTAATTTAGACCATTTTCACATCTCTTACCTCATTAAATGTAGGAGGATCACAATGTGGAAAACAGATGGAAGGACAAAGTTTTGCCATGTCTATTCTAATCCCAGACAGTACAAAATTTCTTGAGCCTTGATTCTGTCAGAACACCAGTTACAAAATGTTGTAGTAACGATTGACACTCTCCACCCGTGTTACTTAACCCTGCTCAATGCAAGAGCCAAAAACTACCTATGCATGAGGAACAACCTAAGTGGTAAATATTGCAAAAACAGCAGGGAGTAGTGATAAAAATAAGTTGAAGGGGGCAAAAAAATCAGCTAAAACAAGCAAAAATTGAAAGAAAACTAAGAAAGTAGCAAAATTTTGCAGAATCCTGACATTTTAGTTTAAAACATCCTTTTATTATTGATCTTGTGAAATATTAAATTTTTCAGTGAGGCACTGAATTTTGGGTTTTAATCATAAACACTTCAATAAATCAGAATTTATTGGAATTATCTACTCTATGTAAAAAGCTCCATGTAATATCTGGGTTTCACTCTCTGACATGGGTGACCAAAAATATTTAACTTTTTCATGATATTCTATTTTTTGAGATGTACCAATGCAAACAATTTATTTTGCACTTTTTTATTTTTATTTTCACAATAAGTCCTACTTTTCTCCCTTATGAATGTGTTTTTCTTATTCAAAACAGGAATGATATTTCAAAGATCATCCCCTTCAAGATAGAGAAAGATGTCAAAAACACATCACAAATTGCAATTTAGGGGAAATTAATCACAATTAGATTATTATTGCAATTCATTCAGCCCTGATGTATTAGGACCAATAGATTCTTTACTTCTTCTGTTAAATTCTTTTTCATTAACTTCCACTCAACCTCAGACAGAGGAAAAACCTTGAAGAAGGTTGTCGCTGAGATATCAGACCTTTGAGTGTGGTAAGTGTTCCACTGCTGCTCCAGTTTGTTTTGACTTCCTTTCATGTAGTTTTTCGTTAGAGACTCCAGACGTTTCTTCTTGGCCTGCATCACCTGACTGATATCAGCTGGAATCAGAAACACACACACGTTACCTCTCATTATACATTCTGATGATCTCCAGGTTCACTGGGAAACTTGTGCCACAATCTCAGACCACGACCAATAAAACAGAGAGGGTTATAACATACTTGAAAAACCCAATCTGGTTGTTTGATAGTTCCATCTGGCTTGAGAAACTGGACTCATTACTTCAAATACTGCTTAAGACGGCTGGGCAATTAATTACAAATTAGGTTAAATCACCATGTGGCTTGCTGCGATGTTCTAATTGCAGACAGCACAGTATTTCTTTAACCTGAAATGTGTCATAACACCACATACATTTTTCTGGCATTAAATGTTTTATACTCTACAACCCTGAACTTGACCAAAGAGTCAAATAGTTGAAAACTACCTTTGTAAGAGCAACAATTTAGGTGCAATACAGTAATTTTTCGGTGGTAAAAACGGCTGATGAGGGGCAGGAATTGGGAGGGAAACTTGAAAACAGCCAGAAAGTAGCAAAACTTTCCAGAGTTCTGACATTTTTGTTTAAAATATCCCATTTTAAATCGATCTAATGTAATATTGTAATTTTATGAGACAATGAATTTTCTGTCTTCATTACCTGAAAGCTGTAAAAATATTGTCCCCTTCAATAAAGCAGTTAACACCAACAACACATAAGATGGGGAACCAAAGAATAATGGCAAAATAAATCGCCATTGCAATATTGGGAAAATAATTGCAATTACATTACTTTTGCAAATTATTCAGCCCTAATGCTTACAATTATCCATTTATTTTCCACTTTACATGCTATCCCGCAATCATAATTCAACGTTTGTAAGAAGTTAGTTCATTACTACTTTCATAATTTGTATGGTGTAATGAACTGCTTATTAGTCCCTTTAAAACTGCTGTAATCTGAACAAAAAGTGCTTTAAAAATCAGGTTTGACAGTTGGTTCATGACATGATTAAAGTGAGTGAATACCACATCATAAATAAAGAGAAATTAGTTGTTATCTGCGCTTAGTTTTAGTATCTCTTTGTAAAATTATTAAATTTCTGTGTTTTTCTGTTTCAAAGCTACTTACCTCCAAATCTATCCAACATAGTCTGGACATCATTCCTGAAAGTGTTGAAAAGAAAGCATCAAATAATGAATAATGTAAAATATGAACTTATTAACTCTGTTAAAAGTACATTTGTGACTTAAAGATGTGAATAAAAAATACCCAACACCACATGTTGCTCCCTCTTCTTCAAAGTCAGTTGCAGGTCTCTTCTTTGCTGTCTTGTCCATTATTGGAGTTTCATCTCATTAAAAAAAACATTTAAGAATATTAGAGTTTAGTATCTTTTTCTAATTCCTCCAAAGGTGAAAGTCATGTTAGTTTTTCTTACCTCCTCTGGCTTCATCCTCTGAACCACTCATCCCTTTCTTCTCATCTTCATTAAAATCAAAAACTTTCTTTTCTAATTTCTCATCAGGCTGCTTTTTCTTCATTTGTTTCCTTGCTGCTGCCATTTTTTCAAACTATATTATGGTCTAAAAACACAAATTAAGTTAAAATACCTTCCTTTTTCTTCACTGCTTCAACTGTAATGAGGCAGCAAAGCTAATGCTAAACGGTTAGCTGCTAACAGATGCTGTTGAGTTAATAATAGACAAAAAAATGGTTTAAAACTAATTCACTCGACGAATTATCGATCAAATATAGAAAATGACCTCACCTGTGTACTTTAACGCGATTTTAAAAGAGCTAATCTCAACTGTTTTTGACAAATAACCCCCAAAGAGAGTCAACTGTTTTAACTTTCAATTTCCCGCCGAAACCAAACGGCCGTTGGCGTTAAAGGAGCATTACACAATTATTTGGGTCAAAAAATGATCAAAATTCATTATTCAAACAAAAAAGTTTACATTTTATGAACCACAAACTGAAATATTAAAATATTTTAACCTTTTTACATACATTTACTTTATTGTAGGAGGGATTTCAAATAGTAACCCAGGCATCAAACAGAGAAACTAAATCGAATTATTTTGAGTCAGCTAATATTTGAGGGTTTTTGGTAACATTTGCTGTACAAATGTGAATGTCTCAATTACTTCACAAGTCATCAATAATTAGCTTTTATATTTTCCAGATACTTTGAATCTATTTTTTTTTTTTTTTTTTTACAAAACACTGTTTGGTGATCTGATATTTTGATTTTTTTGAAAACTTTGGGCTTTCATTGTATTGTTTCTTATATCATATTGTTTTCTAGATTTGCTCAGTTTCAGTTTGTAGAAGTGCTTGTAAAATTATCTTCATTTTGTTGAAAGTATTATCTTTAACGTGTAAATATTGGATAGGAATATTTCTAATCACGCTTATTTGATACTTAGGTTTTTGTTTTTCGCTTGGCCCTTGTATGTGAATAGTTCTGCTCATATTTTTCTTAGTCTACATTTATCTATTTGTACTTGTTTGAATTATCTCCTTGTTGCTGTAATTCCATAAATTGTTGGACAAACAAAGGAATGTCTTAAATTAAAATGTTTTACCATCATCAGCTTAATATTACTTAAGTATTGATTGGAAAGTAAGATTTCATGTCTGTTAAATTGAGGGCTAACTGCTTTGGGTATGACTGCAACTATTGCTTATTTATATTGTGTATTCATATGCCACTTGCCACATAAATAGTTTTCTTCTTGATTTTTAGAAATCTCCAAATCAGTAAGAAATGTAGCAGTGAGAACCAAAGATGACAACTTAGAAATTATTTTTTATCCCAACCTCTATATTATTTCAGACACATCCTTGATGCTGGTTCCATAAAATCTCTTCTCTGAGAACTAAGTTGCAAATGTTGTTTTTTCTTTGTAATAAAAAATGTGTTTAAATACTGCATATTTGAAAAGATTTATTTAATTTGGGTTAAGTACAAAACTTGCTTTCAGATTTTAGGAGGGATATTAAGACCATAATTGATTTTTGAAAGGCAAAAAGACTATGGTTACACAAAAAACATTTGGGCAACAATTAAAAGTTGAGAAAAGGGAAGTTATGTGAGTCCCAAATAGATAAGTAAAACATTTTAACACCTTACAATAGTTGTACTGGAAGATAATAAAAGACACGAGACAACTTCAAGATGCTTTATCAGTTTGGGTCAACACATTAACAACTTAAAAAAAACACATTCCACAGAAATAAAATAAAACTTGAGGAGAAAAACTTTTCTCTTTTCAGTCCACTGAATTGAGACAAAAACAGTTTCAGGTTTTTCTGATCCCTCAGATATCAAAGTTTTCTTCACAGATACAGTGTCCATTCTCTTCATAGTCCTCGCGGGTCACCACAATTTCATCATAGTCTGGACTGTGAGCCAGCAGCTTCCCTCCTTCCCATGAGTACGTGATCGGGCTGCAGGACAAAACAGAAGAGATAATTGTTGAAAAGATGTTGGATATGCCGGAAAACATGCTGTGACTGCTTGTGCCGCGCTCTCAGACAGAAAATGCTGATGTGGATGTGCACTTTACCAGACAAACTGCAGATATATAGTCATATCCCTCTTTTCATTATGTTCATGACCAGTGGTTGAGAATTTTATCAGTCCCTATTAAGTCAAAATTATGAGGTAAAAAGGGGAAATTTGGGGATAACAGGTTCAAATATCAAGATAAAAAGTTGATTTTTTTTTTAGATGAAATTCAACTTTATGGGGACAAAAAGTCAAAATTTTTGGTACAAACTTAAGATTTTGAGATTAAAAAGAAATCAAATTTAGAGATAAATGCTCAAAATTTTGAGAGAACAAGTATAAAAAATTGAATAAAATGTCAGAATTTTAGGACACAAAGTCAAAATTTTGAGGAAAAAGAGACAAAATGTTGAAATTTCAACTTTTCATCCCTGAATTTAAATTTTTTCACATTGATTCAACCTTAAGCTCAAAATTTTGACTCTGTAAGGGGGAAAAAAAATCTTAACACAGTCAGTTTTTCATTTAATACTTTTAACTGAAGGAAATGTTCTCCTTAACATATTTATGTTTACATGATAGAAAAATTACACTTCAGCAGAATTTAAGTATCTTGTATAAATGTTTGGGTTCTAGCGCAACTTTGTCGTCTTTGAGTATGTTTGGATATTCTTGCAGGATCTTCAAGATGCCAGGTAGGGGAACTTCTTTTTGAGTTTTAATAATATGGCCACCCTATCTTAATCAACAAATCCTTCCTACATTACACACAATGCACCACCTCTGCTGAGTGCTATGGTGACGGAGGCTGAATCTCCCAAACATTGATCTGTGCCATCAACACTCAATGCTACAAATCAACATGACTCTTACTTTGAAGGCAGCAGCACTGACACAGGAAGGTGAGCGGGGGCGAGCGACCGAAGCTCCGCCTCCAGACGCTCTCTAAAGCCAGGAAACAGTGTGTTCCCTCCGGTCAAGATGATGTTCTGGTAGAAGTGCGGCTGCATCTCTGTTGGCAGAAAACACAAAAACAAGTCTTTATTCTCTCCTAAGACAGAAAAAGCAGAGGTTGTTTTTAAGCACGCGTGCGTATGTGTGTGTGGTCTGACCTTCTGGTAAGGACTGGATGGCGTCCACGATGGCCTCTGGGATGCCCATCTCCTGGATGCCGATGTCTGACGGATGAAAGAGCATCTCAGGAACAGCAAAACGCTCATTCACCAACCTCAAGATCTGCTCCCCTGTTTTATACTTTCCACTGTAAACCATCTCCTCTGGAGGCTGCAGGACGCAAGAATCATGATTAAAACAGCTCACACAAGAATCTCCCTCTGACATGATATTCACAAAATAAGTCATCTCACCTTGCAGAAGCCTTTTTTAATTGAGCTGAAATCAGGAAGAACGTAATCTTTCATCACAGTGTTTTCCTCTCCCTTCATCCTGAAACAGACAAAACAAATGAGGAGAAGAAGAACATATCATCCGTCCTTAATAAGCTGCTATTGTTTCCTTAGTGCTTACTGTGCGATCTCCATGTCCTTGTAAAACTGCTGCGACACGTAGCAGACGTCTTCTTTCACCTGATTGATCACATGAGTTTCATCCATGACATGAAGCTGCCTGAAAAGAGCAGAGAGATGAAGAAGTAGCAACAAAATGAGTTTAAGGTGGCAAAACTGGTCAAGAGGTGGCAAAAATTAGCAAGGAAATGGGGAGAAAACTTGAGAAATAACCAGAGAGTAGCAAAATGTGGTGGAAAAAAAAAGAGAAAAAAGTGACTAAAATGGCCAAAAAGCACCAGAAAATGACAAAACAATCTGAAAAATTTTGGAAATAGTTAAGAGAGTAGCAATAATGAAGCAAAACGTCACAAGAAACAGTGAAAAGTGGTGAAAATAGCAAAGAGTAGCGATGAAATGGCAAGAAATTGGGATTCAACTCTAAAATAATCAGAAAGTAGCAAAATGTTGTCCAAAAGTGGTGGAAAATAGGAGTAAAAAGTGACTAAAATGGCCAAAAAGTGCCAAAAAATGACAAAAAAATCTGAGAAATTTTAGAAAATAGTTAGAGGGTAGCAAAAATGGGGGTAGATGCCACAAAAGACAGTGAAAAGTGGTGAAAATAGCCAAAGGCAACGAAAAAATGGCAAAAAAAAAATTGGGAGAAAACTTAAAAATAATAAGAGGGTGGCAAAAAATGGAAAGTGATAAAAATGGACATAAAGCAGACACAAGTAGCAAAAAGAAATGTCATGGGTTGTTGTTGTGTCATGATTAATATCAATGTTTATTTCCTACAATGTGTTTTTTTTTTTAAAGCACATAAGATTGGGGACATAATAATTGCACAAAAATATCGCAATTGCAATACAAGGAACAAATAAAAGCAATCAGATTATTTTTGCAAATTGTTTAGCCCTTGGCAGAACTCACCGATAGGAGATGATTTCTTTGAGGTGATTGGTCAGCAGCTTCCCTCCTACATTGATCCTGTCAGACAAAAGTAGCAAAGAGCTCATCAGTGTTTTGTTGTGATCACTGTTGCAGGTAAATTTTAATGATGCGGTGACAGTCCTCAGACCTGCGGATGCCTTCTTTCATCTTCTTGCTGCGGCAGTACGGAGCAATGTGGGTGAAGGAGAATCCGCTGTCGACCACGAGGCAGCAGAGCTCCGAGGGTTTGGAGTGGAAGTAGTGATGAGCGCTGAGGGAACCCGCTGGATGACACAGATCACAGGTTGGAAATTGAGAGGACACGGGAAAAGAGAAGTTGCTTAAGCTACTCTGAGAACCTCGACTCACCATTTATTCTGAGCGCTGACTGGAACTGGTACTCCTCAAACAGAATCTCATTCATGGACTCCTGGATTGAGCTAAAGTTGAAGTAGGGCTCTGTGATAATGACGCTTGTGTCTGCAAAGTCCACCTGTATCAAACACAGAAATAATCTCAAACAGTTGGTAGACAGGATGAAAATACAAATACAAACCAAAACAAGTGAAAAAAAACCTTAAACATCTCCTTTCCAAACAGATGATCCCACACTTTTCTCTGGACATCCCAGTTCACCAAATAACCCTAAAGAGGAAGAACAAAAACATAAAACTGTTAGAAACACGTTCATTATAACGCTGCAACATCCTCATGTGTTCACACTCTTACCTTTTGGTAGGGAAGGATGTAGAAGAGACCTGACGGATCTTTGATCTCATCGAGCTGATTGGCAGTGAAAGTTTTTAATCTGGACGTCTTGGAGCGAAACTGACAGTTTGGGATGACGCTGTAAGAGGAATAGAAATTATATCACTTATTCACACTTCCTTACTTAAGGGGCATTTCAAAGTGCACTGTTACTCACATTAGATCATTGGATTCGTGAGTTAAGTTTAAGAACCTAAAAGTCTTCCTTAATCTAAGTATTTATACCTTTAATTTAATTATCTTTATTTACAGTGCAGAACTCAGTTTCCAAATGAACTCTTGATATTTTAACTAATATCTGAGCCTCATGCAGGAAGTTTACTTTGCGTACACATCAAATTATAACAAATCTACCACGTATTACTCAAAAAATGTTCACAATTTAGGATGGAAACAAGTGTTAGATGCTTAAAAAAATGGAGTGATATACCTAGAAATCTCCCTGATAACAAAGAGAATTAAAGTTGTACTTTTTGTTGTCTAAACCGTATCAAAAATCCCAAATAACCTGCAATCTATGACACATAACAGCCCCTTGATGTCTAAAACATATGACGAATTTTAGTTTAGATAATTATAAACAAATGAACTGAAAAATAACTGGATATTTAATTGAGTTTGGTGTGACGACACAAGACTGGTCTCATCGGGAGAAATGTAACGTAATGTTAACGTGGTTAGTTAACGAAAAATAAACATTCATAAAACGACTTCTGAAGCTTTTATTTTTATAAATATTTCTGTTTAATCATAAAAACAATGATATTATTTGACTGTTTAGCATCACTTGACTTACCTGACTTTCTCTTGACTGTATCCTATCTTTGCCGTGTAAGCCCCGTTATCAAGAACCAACGTGGCCATTTCAACGTCTGTTCCAAATAAATATGATTCTAATTCATACAAATATGATAAAAATTATAAAAATCCCACAACTTCTGAAACACAAGTCTCCGACATGAACCATCTCCGCCATTAAGACTTCGTTTTTACTCTGAACCAATCAGCGTTCTCTGCCTGCTGTATCCATATGAGATGACGCTGTCAGGCAGCCAATCAGAACTTTTTATTTATTATTTTCTAGGCTCACTGGTAGTTGGTACAGCCAATCAGATCCAAGACTCTTGGTCCTCGCGCAAACAAGCTCGAGCAGAAACTGTAACATCAAAGAACATTAAAACGATGATTTGGAAGTTAAATTTATGTATTTGATTATTTTCTAACCAAACGAAAAAAAAAAGATAATAACATATCACAAAGCTGTTGATTTTTTTTTCATTAATTCACCAGGAGGTCACATGAACTTATGAACGCATTAAATGATAAATAAATACCTATAAATTAGTAACAAAACAGCAAGTACCAGTTTTGTTATTGTTTTTTTTTACTGTTTTCCCAAATTCTGTGATACTTGTACTAATATTTTTACCTGTACTGTTAACATTTACCCTGTAAAGCGTCTTTGAGTTTTTGAAAAGCGCTCAATAAATACATTTTGTCATTATTATTATTATTATTATTATTATTATTATTATTATTATTATTATTATTTGATTTGTTAATATTATTATTATTACCACACAAGATAAAAGTAGAATAGAGTACAAAAAATAAGAATTAAATTACAAGAGAGGAAATCAAAGTTATTTACATGAAGAATATGACAAGATGAACAATGTCAGACAGGGATTGCACATTGGAACAAATATTGCACAGTTCATTGACCAAGAAAAACAGCCCTTCATCCCAGGATGACAACATCGACTGAAGAGGAGGAAGCAACTGAGTTTTATTATTCTATTTCAAGGAATAACAAATAAACAAAATGGATGGAAGAATTTCTGTGTAATCACTTTGAGGCAGCCTACTGCTCTTTATCAGGTGACGATTTTCCAAGCAAGATACCACATTTGAAAACTAATAAGTTGCTTATCATCCTTATGGGAGGCAGGGTGAAATGTCCTGTACACCTTTAGGTGAAAAATTTCCAAAGGAAAATCACGTCATACAAATACAATCAGAAAAATACACCGGGATCATACAGTACAAAATCATATTGCACAAAAAAAAAACATATCGGCCTGCACCTAGTTACATGCATGGGCCTTTTTTAGTCCCACTTATAGTCGACAGATCATCATGTGAAAGCTTTTTCCTTGACCTTCCAAAACACCAGTCATCAGTTTGAATCCAGTGATGCAAAGTTCTCAGAAAAAGGTTTGGACTTAATTGTTATACAAAGGTATAAAAACGGTTAGAAGACTTCAAAAGTTCTTGTTTGACACTTTCTGAGGGAGCAGGTGGAGATGGAGGTAAAAAAAAAAAAAAAAACACACAGAAAACTTTTGTATTATGAAAACATGTTGAAGTTGTCCAGCACCAAGCATCATAAAAAGAAGAAACTGCCCCTGAGGCCTGATAATAATCTTTAGGATGAAGAAAAATAAAGTTCTTCAGGGAAATGTTCACCAGGCTTTTCCTGTTTTGCCACAGTAACTCTGTATCTCTCTCTGTTTTTATCCAGCCCAGCTGGTTAGAGATCAGCTAATATACAGTTAGTTACACACTCTTCTGTGTCTCTGAGCACAAACACTGTCTGCTCCCAGCATGCTTCGCTCCTGTTCTTGATGTTTGTTGAGAACGTGAAATGTCCCTTTAGGGTGAAGCAGCAGGTCACTCCAGAAACTTTGGGATACATCCTTCCAGATCGATGAGCTCAGGCCAGTTGATGTATTTATTTGATCCTTGGTCGTTTTTTATGAGCTGGAATAAACAAACAGAGACAGTGTGATCACAAATTTGTCCAATGCATTTTCAAAAAAGACCATTATCAGAAGAAATCTAAAGTCAGAGAAGCATTTTTTATTATCATAAAGGCTGGAAATGAGAGAGTGGTTGTTGTTACCTTCTCAAAGTTGCTATTGACTACGGATCCTTTCGCTCCCACAAACCCCCAAGAGTCTCTGAATCCCAGAGACTGCACAGACGAACTCCCCAGTTCAGCCATCAGCTTCCTCGCTTCTTCGTTTAACCTGATCAGACAACACCATCAACACACGGAGAGACTTATTCTATGTTTACTGTTCAGAGCTCAGATCAGGCAAAGCAGGACGGTCAGTGCGATGACGAAAAGACGCAGAGGAAAAACACGTCACGGTGCTTGAATGACTGTACCAGTATTTCAACAATCCTTCTTTATCATGAGGGGCTCAAGCGTGTCCACAGTCAGTTAGACTAATGCATGTCTGAATGCTCTGGATTATACAGTTGTGCTCATGAGTTTACACACCCAGGCAGAATTTCTGGTTTCTTGACCTTCTTTCACAGAATGTGAATGATAACACAAAAACTTTTCTTTCACTCGTAGTTAGCAGGTGGGTGAAGCCATTCATTGTCAAACAACTATGTTTACTCTTTTTAAATCATAATGACAACAGAAAATCCCAAAATGACCCTGTTCAAAAGTTTCCATCCTCCAGTTCTTAATAGCGTGTATTTCCCCCTTTAACATCATTGACAGCTTGAAGTCTTTTGTGCTCGTTGTGGATGAGGGTCTTTATTTTCTCAGATGGTAAAACTGACCATTCTTCTTGGCAAAAAGCCTCCAGTTCCTGTAAATTCTTGCTCTGTCTTGCATGAACTGCAGGTTTGAGATCTCCCCAGAGTGGCTCAATGATATTGAGGTGAGGAGACTGAGATGGCCACTCCAGAACCTTCACTTTATTCTGCTGTAGCCAATGGCAGGTCCACTTGTCCTTGTGTTTTGGATCATTGTCATGTGTGAACGTCCAAGTACGTCTCATGTGCAGCTTCTGGGCTGATGAGTGTAAATTTTCCTCCAGTATTTTCTGATAACATGCTGCATTCATCCTTCATTCATCAGTTTGGACCAAGTTTCCTGAGCCTTTGTAGCTCACACATCCCCAAAACATCAGTGATCCACCTC